>MZNV01002999.1:0-21884 GCA_002081555.1 Protostelium mycophagum | reverse complement strand
TTCTTTGAGCCACATGCAATAGTATTGAATGGTCTTTCTCAGCCTCTTGAGCTTATCATTCAGAATAATCCTAAAGACAGTAATTCATGATTATATAGATTGAGTAATGCTGCAGACCGCACAGGCCTGGTATTAGGCATAGCGTATGCTGTATTGTGACTTTAGAACCTTAGAAAACAATTACCCAAAATTGATTGAAAGGCAACAGGTTCCTCTGAATTTCCTATTTCCATTCTTGCTTGTAGCTGACAACGCAATGAGAGAGAGATCATATGTTAGATGCTCAATGTCCTATTGCTCTGTTAGTTCCTCAGTGGTATTGCACATCTCACAGACAAAAGATCTTTGCTAAATGTGGCCATGTGTGCAAATCCAAGACCCAGGTGCTCTTTCTGCCAAAAAAACAGAGGAGATAAAAAATTAATTTTTTAATAAGATTATTAAATTCAGGTAATTAAGTGAAAGTTTTAACTTATTGTACGTTCATAACACTTCAGTTAAATTACAAAAAAAATTGACTTAGAGAGATAAGTAAGAATTGAAAATTAAGTGAAAAATAATTATAACTTGAGATATCAGAGTTAAAATTTTAAATAGGTAAAAACTGAGCTTAAAGTTCAAGGTCTCCACCTCTATCTGTCTGCATCATTTGACTGCAAATGCTGGCCTCGTTTTTGCCACATCTCTATTGTTTGGCATTTCTTTTTGACGAAATTTTGCAGGAATTCCTGATGCAATAATTTGAGCTGGGAAGCCAAAAAACAATCACGAAACACGAACACACGAACATGACCCAATCCTTAAGAATACTCGTCGGTGGTGGCACAGGATTCATTGGTAAAACCTTAGTGCCCCGATTGCAGAGCAGAGGACATGAAGTAACCTTATTATCGAGAAGCTCAGGGCCTGGAAAGATCAGTTGGGACGAGATCAAGTACGTATTTATTCCAAATCACAACTGGTTCATGTTCTCAGGTCAGGAAATCTTCCAAAATCTGATGCCGTCGTCAATCTCTCTGGAGCACCCATCATTGTGAGCTATATCGCCCAATTATAAGGTTCGTGACATATTTTAGGAAGGATCATGGACTCCAGAGAGAAAGAAAATTTTAGAGGACAGCAGGTGACGTCATCCATCCTAAGTCCTCGAATTTGAAAACTTGAAGGGTGGGAATCACACGGCTACTCCTCGATTCCATCAATAAGCTGCCGAAAGAGGACAGACCCAAAGTCTTTGTGAGTGGAAGTGCCATCGGTTATTACCCCTCAGGTGATAAAGAGGTCGACGAATACTATGACGGACCCGTCGCAAACAATGTAAAACTCCAACATGTCCAATCAACATTGAAATGATAAACTTTCAGTATGGAGGAGAAATATGTGAAAAATGGGAGAAGGCTACCGAAGGTCTCGATCCGGTAAGAACATGTGTTACGTAGCCTGCATACTCAAGCTAACAGGAGATTCGCAAAGTGATAGTGCGCATTGGAATTGTCCTCGGTAAAGATGGCGGTGCACTCTCGCAGATGATCACCCCCTTCAAATTTGGTGCGAACTTCCGAAATTTCGAGGAAAATTCGTACGAATCTGATGATTCAAAGGTTTGGGAGGGCCCATGGGAAGCGGGAGGCAATACATGCCTTGGATCCATGTAGATGACCTCTGTGGAATTATTCAACACTCCATAGAGGTAACAAGATTTTACGTGGAGGTTATCTCTATATCTCGTATATCAATGCGACAAAACGTGTCCCTACCGCAGAACTCAAGAGTTGTAAACCACACCCTGACCCAAAGACATTTGTAGTGAATAATCTCTTGATGTCATTCATTGTTAATCATTAAACATGATTTAACTTTTAATGTACTAGAATGAGCAAGTGTCTGGAGTCTTGAATGGTACCGCTCCGGAGCCGGTGACCAACACGATTTTCAGCAGGACGATTGCGGATACCTTAAACAGGCCCATGTTCCTCTGGGTCCCAGGTGTGTTTGCCTTCTATCCCAATCACCATCATACATTCATTCGAAACTTTTCATGTCATTCGTAGACTTTTTACGTGTGCAATATCGCGTTGTAGATGACCATTTCAAGAATTTCTCCTGAAGATCGCTTTCCAAGAGAGACACGTTCTACTGACCGAAGGCAACAAGGAATGTCACCTCTTAAAGTTTGTAATAGTAAAGTGCCACAGGTGATCCCTCGAAGAACGATGGAGAGTGGATACCAATACCAATATACCAAGTTGGAGGACGCCCTCAACAACCTCCTTAAACAATAAAAAAACCCGTGCGAATGTCCGACCGTGGTGCCATTGTCTGCATTTCCAAAGAAAGCAACCTGGGAGACGATCGTTTAGAAGAGAAAGTTCTTTGTTAAAGAAAGAGGCAAACTGTTGTGGTCTTTGTTAAAGAAAGAGGCAAGCTGTTGTGAGAACGGAGATATAGATATTTTCAGGAGAATTCTTGCCCGGAAGCGTCAAACGAACACCTTTGACCTCCTTTTCTTCCCCAAAGTGCGGGCGTCAGTATCTCTGTTGGTAACTGTGTGACTTTTTACTCCGCGGCATGTGGTGCATCATCCTCTTTGTGATCTGTGGATGTCTTGCACAAAACATCACAGATCCTGCATCAGGAAGCAACGTCACTGTGCCAAATTCTGATAGGATCGCCAATTGCTGGATCTATAAGTGAGTAGATATCGAAGCAAAAAGATGTGACAACTTACAGTCCTGGCTGTAATGGCAACGGCATCTGTCTCGATGATGGCACCTGCAAATGTTACAACGGGTGATTTTTCAATTCCATCTGTGATCTAGAACTAATCCGAGCAGTTATTTTGGCCCTCTGAACAGCAACAGAGGAGGGACTGGCGACGAGTGTCCTTTCAGTAAGTCGTGGACATCCAGGCGTTTTTATTGATGTAATTAGATGTGGCGCAGTTACCAGGGGTAGTGGATCATTATATCAGAGGAGTAATGATATACCAAGGGGTGATCTACGGCGTACTCATCCTCTTGACACTCTACCGCATGTTGATTCAGTGGTTTATGTCCGGTACGAATACAAACGTAACTGTCCTAATTTCCTGGTGGGTCCTCTTCCTGGTCCTCTTACATGGGATACGTAGGTCTAATTTATGATGATAACATCTGAACGAATCAGTGGGGTTCTTGCACTGCATTGATTATTGGGGCATGTTCGGCAGGATCAGTTATCCGGTGCTGGTGTGCACTTTTCTTTTCAACGACCCACTCTTCCTTCTCATCTTCTCCTCTTTACTTTTCCACTGGTGCGTAATCATCAATGTTCGATGTACATACATATCGATACCTCTTAGGGCAGAAATGTATTATTCGGCTGTTAAAAAGATGAAAGAAGAACGTTTGAAAAAGAAAACCAAACCAGATCAGAAGTCTGATTTCAATTTAGAGGAGGTGGGACCATTACAAAATGTAAAGATGTGACTCTGGCAGGTCATGTCGAAGGTGCATTTCGTCTCAAAATTTCGCTTCGCTTATCTCGCTCTGGCGATCATCTCTTTTGGCGTCTGGGTTGGTGATGTGAGTTCACAATTAATAATGCATTGATGACCTCTATAGTGTGTCATCTTGATGAGAGGAAGAACGCTGAACGTGATAGACACTTATTACACATTTTATAGTTCTTATATGGTGTCTATGTGGGTATTATACGGGGTCGGGTATATTATATATGGCGTCAGACTTATACAGATCCTTCCAGACAGCCTGAGCTCTCGCATTAAATACGTAAGGCCTCATGCTTCAATCACAACGAACATGATCTCGATGTTAATGTGAGACAGATCATGTGTCTAATCGCCATGTTTGCGGTGACTTCCATCGTTTGTACTTGCACAGTTTTCGGATTGTCTTTCCAAGCCGTAGGAATAGAAGCCATTTATGTGAGTACAACCTTCTCCCCCACCATCTTAACCGAATCCAGCAAGTTTACGCCTGGTCCACTTTACATTGGGTCTGTGCCTTCTGTGCGCTCAACATCTTCATGCCCATATGGGAGTGGGATAAATGGCTTAACCCAGCACTGATCAACACCCTGAGGACAGTGAGATCAGAAGAGACATCAAGCGGCAACTCGGCCGATAGAGAGTGGGAGGAATATGACATCGACGAGACGGGAGTTTAAACTCTATAAATTATTTTTGTAATTAATTTTGGATTTCGTACGAGGCTATGAATAGAACATCTTAAGGAAAGCAGATGTCGATTATTTATTGAATGCGCTCGACATCCTCGGGCCGTGCAGTGCACCTCTTTACTGTTCTCGTGAGGAGGGGGAAATCCTACTGAGCGGCGGTCTTCTGGCCGTGGGCCAGCAGATTCTCCACAACAGAAGTGAGCAGGTCGGTCACTACAACGGTCAGAATCAACGCGAATAGACGATAAGAAATCACCGTTTGCGAGCTGTGTGGGCAGGTGCTCATTCTTCTTGATGTAAGCAGAGAGTGCCTCAGAGACGTGCTGGAGCTTCTCCGCGTTGTTCTTCAAGGACTCGACCAGTGCCACAATCTCGTTTCTATTGCTGAGTTGCTGCAGTGTCTCTGTGGCTCTGTGTTTCAGGTCCTCTGGAACTCTGGCGCTGAGTGCTTCTAAGGCGGCGTACAGCTGAGCAAAAGTCTCCTTGCTGTATTGCTGCACGACGACAGTCAAGTGTGCGGCGGCAGCTTGGGCGACGAATTGGTTCGCGGCGGCGACGGTCTTGTCTAAATTCTGTCTGGCAGTCTGGAGTAGTTCTGAAGCCCTCTGGGGTGCGTCTGTCTTCAGGTAGTTGTAGCGGGTGGAGAGACCACCGCCGATGCGGGCGGTAAGCTCACCAGCACGGTACACAGGTCCTTCTGTTCGCTGTGCTTCAGAGAGGGGAAGCAGTGCAGAAGCTGCCTGTGAGATGCTCAGAAAAGGACAAGATGTCAAGATTCTTTCCGACCTTCTCGGTCATGTCGAGGGCGAATGTGAGGGGGCGGGCAAGGGTTGAGTTCTTTAAGTAGGTGTCGACGGTGGGGATGACACTCTTCTCCAACGTCTCTCTGGAGTTCACAGCCGCTTCGGAAACGCGGGTCTGTACAGCCTTGGAAGAGGACTGGAGGGATCCTGCGAGATTCTCTGCACGATCGAGTTGGTTCACGGCGAAGGCATCGGCAGCAGTGAGGTAGGGCTGCAGAGTGGGGTTGACCTTCACATTTTCAGATCTGATTGATCCAAGGATGATTTCTGACCTTTTGAACGGTGGGAGTAACAAGCTTGAGACCTTCCTCAAACTTCTGCTCGAAGTTCTCCGATACAGATCTGACCACAGGGGAATACTCCTTGGCGGATGAATAGTATGTCTTTGTGTTGTTGACCAGCTGTTCTACGGGTGCGTAGCTCAGCACTCTGGTGATCAGCTTGTAATCGCTGGTGGCTGCAGATCGGTTATTTGTGATCTTCTTTATCGGATGGAAGAGTTGCGACAATTCACCTTGGGTCTGTTCGGTTCCATCGGAAGGCATCTTTCTTTGTTTCTTTTAGAGGCTGGGGTTGGTCTGTTACCGTTGAGCTTCTTTGAACGAGCTGTTTATCCTCACCTTCTCACTTTGGTGTCTGCTAAATCTGCTGTTTGGCTGCTGAAGTAGGGAGGTGCGTCTAAAGTTCCCGTTATCTCTTTATTCGGAAACTCTCAAATTCCTGGAGATGAAAATGTCACGTGACTTCAGAAAGGAATCAGATTCTTCAGAGCTCACATGCATGCGAAGTTTCTGATCTTCTTAACAGATCTATGATTGTTTGGTTCAGATTAAGAAGGTTTTAGTCAGATGGAACAACCCATGTCTTTATTCCGATCAAAATGAGTTCATTGGTGTGTCTCTTCAACCTCTTTCTTCTCCTCTACCTTAGTCTCCTCTTCCTTTGTCTCCTCTTCTTTACTATCCTCTTCAGCGCACTGCATATTCTTCAATCACATCCTCGTATGATGCAAGCCGACCTTCACTTGGGCTCCTTTCCTGGCTGGCAGTGTAGAATCCATTGCTTCTGTCCATTTCCCGTTGTTTAAGAATCGACATATGATATCAAACACTATGGACATCAACACCATGATGACGTCATGAGATCACCTTGGTTCACAGTGAGAACTTTTCTAGTGGACATGTCCATAAACTTATCGAGAGGAAGTCTTGCCGTTGCCATTCCTAGTTCTTTAGCCTTATTGAAGGTAAGCCCCTGTCATTGTGTCATAATCGTCATCAGAAACAAATGATCATCATTTTGATTTATTTTAATTTTTTAAATATTGTGGAGGTAACCAACTTGGAATGTTTGAGACATGCACGGCAGTTACCGTAAAAAAACACGGTATGAAACCGAGATTTCATCAAGGTCCAAATCCGTACCACGGAAATATATTCCTCATAATTCCATATAATAATATTTCCTGGAAAAATCGCCCACCTTGTGTCTATTTTTATCAACGATAGCACCTATCACGTAATGTTTATCTGGATCTATATCGTATAACACGTCATCGGATTCAGAAGTGAGGTACACCGTCTTATCTATTGGGAATACTTTGGAGAAATGTTCGGTATACATTTCGATCTGAAAATCTCGTGAATATTAAAATACACGCTTGTGTCGTAGTCTTTCACTTCAACATATATGTGCAAATAAAAAATTTTTTTGAATTTGTGAAGTTTTTATGATATTTGTGGATTAAATTTCACATTGGGAAAGTAGAACAGAATTTTGTTGCGATATTACTGCAAGCAGGCAAACCCTCGGCAGCCCGTACGGTGATTTCACGTCAGTTACCGCAGGTTGCGGTAAGGAATTGCAGTGCCTTGAATACAATGATATTTCTTCTGCTTTTAGCTCAAGATGTATAATTTTTAGAACCCACAAAGTCAAGGAGAGTTTGATTCTGATGATATATGATCAATCACCCTCCAATGTGGGAAGCCATTGTTCAATCGTAATTGTTCCTCGATTCTTCCTCCAAAACTTGTGAAAGATAAGCGTGCGGGTGTCTCCATCTTTTTGATTGAACTGTAGCAGAAGAGTAGCTGTGTACAGAGACTTCGAACCTCCTTCAAAAAATTTAGTTCGATTTCGTGATCAGACCAAATCTGACCTTGTCCAACATGAGCGAATCGAAATCACAATCCATTATGAAGCTGCCTCGAGTGGGCTTTGTGAGCCACAACTCCTTCCTCTCTTTTCTTTGCAATTTAACCTAACGATCTCTAAGTTTCTTACTCTTCCATCGGACCAACCTCTTCTGTCTCGTCTTTATCTTTCCCATCATCTTTCTCTTTCGTGAGCTCTGATTGTTCAGCTCTCTTTTGGGCTTGTTCCTTTCTCTTGTCCTTCCTTTTGGCCTTCTTTTCTGCCCAGTATCTCTTTCTCTCCTCTGCCTGTTCTTCTTTCTTCCTCTTTCGCCTGTTTTGCTTGTCCTCTATCACACAAGTGTTTGTATTGTCTGTCTCGCCCTCTGTCTTTGTTGGATCATCTTGATCGTGTTTTGATGTTTCTGAATCTTCCATCCCTTCTTTTTGAAAATCAAATAAAGTCACCCGTTACTAAGACGAGCGGAGTTACTCCAGACAATTCTTGAAGCCGGCTGTGAACATTGCAATGCCGAACATCAGATGGTCAGACAGGACTGTTCTGTACAGATATCAGAAGAGACTGAACCCTCTTTTCGGAGGACCAGCGCGCGAGTTCCTGGGTGATGTTCGTTTTGTACGTGTTTTTACGTTGTAGTTTGACAAGAAGATATCCTGATAGGAGAATGAACTCCGATCAGAATTTTGATAAAACAACTCCGCCACCAACTTACCCCAGAAATGTCTGAGCTCATATGGACTCTATCGTTAGTCACGGGCGGATTCATCACATACACATTTGTATCGATATGGCTGGCAGCTTTCCAAGTTTTACATAGACCGGATACGGAGTTCTCAAAGACGATACGCAGAGATGCAAGGCCGATTGGAAGGATTTCTGCAGAACGCATCAAAATCTCTGCAAGAGGGGAGTCATGATGTCAACCATCGCTCTTAGACAACCTCCAACTTTCGGAGGGGTTTATGAGAAGCTAGCATGTCTCGAACACTGGTGTGGATGATTCTTTGCCTCTAGGGGTGTGGATGATGCCACAACAAGAATATATTTTGATAGAATCATGGAAGAAGATGAAGAGGAGACAAGTCCGAAGCTGAGCAATCCCGCAGAACGAGTCTCGAAAAACAGAAAAATCAATTGTCTGTACAATATATGTGTCAACTGTAGATACTTGCATTCGTTCTCATCTTTATCATTAGGGATTGATGTGATTTTTCCATGAACAGATCGCTTTGAGCACGCTAATAAGATCAAAAATATTGGGACCAAGTATTCTGCGTATCCCACCCACAGTACACATCAAAAAACAAAATCTCAGGACTCACAGTTCTGCCAGAGCATTCAGAACTGACGGTGAGACCCTTCAGAAGGGGCTTCAACTCTCTTTGCAGAAAACCGCACCACTGAAATGGAGGAAAAACAGTTTATTTTTCTGTACGAAACACAGAGAATCTCGGGCTGCAACGAATCACCCACTACAACGGTTTGTAAAGACGACAAAATACAAGGGGACGGGAATCCTCTCTGCACAGAATCAACAACACGAAACACGTACATATCATTTTAAAGAGGATCTAAATGAGCGGGGATTACATTATAGCTATCGATCAGGGAACCTCTAGCAGTCGTTGCATCCTGTATAATAAGGAAGGACGCAAAGAAGCTTCTAAATCTCGTGACGTTCCGTCTATTCATCTCCATCCAGGTCGGTGTTAACCTGGAATGACGTGGCTCATAGACTCATAGGTTGGACCGAACAAGATCCCAAGGTTCTCCTGGAATCAGTCAACGAGTGTCTCAGGGCTGTAATCAAGGAAAAGAATATAGCACCTCATCATATTCGAGGTGATTATTATCATTCTGAGCCCCGATCCTCTGAGGATTAATCAAGTTCCAGCTATCGGGATCACCAATCAGAGAGAGACAACTATAGCCTGGGACAAAAACACCGGTGAACCACTCAGTAACGCTATAGGTACGTTCATTTCTGAAGGATGTTCTAACGCCACTAGTGTGGTTAGATGCCAGAAATGCCGCTTTAGTCGAAAGGATCTTGGCGAAGAAATGTAGAGGCAACAGAGATTACCTCAGAAAGAAGTGTGGATTGCCTCTATTCACCATGTTTACCGCCACCAAGATAGCATGGCTCATGGAAGAAAATGAAGAGGTAGGTTCTACATCACTTGTTACATTTCAATGGTTGATTGTGGACAGGTGGCCCTCGCTGTGAAAGAGAAGAGGTGTTGTTTTGGGACAGTCGACTCTTGGATCATCTATGTGAGTACCTGCCCTTGCATCCCTGAAGTTTGCCTTCGTTGTAGATGCACATAAAATCCAGCAAAATCACCTCAGTCTTGACTTTGAGGGTTAGAAAACCGCTGGACTTTTTGTACCGAGTAAAACCGCTTGAAAAGACTCTTTGCACTGAGTAAAAACATCTGACACAGCGGCCGAATAGAATTATTCACTCACACGAATAGAACTTGACCGGAAAGCAAGTACACGCTACAGATGTGAGTAATGCGAGCAGGACGATGCTGATGAACATGTACACCTGTCAATGGGACCCCTACTTGTGTAAATTCTTCAATATTCCCATGGAAACACTGCCCTTGATTCGCTCCTCCGCTGAAGTTTATGGAGTTGTAGCTCCAGGTCATGAATTAGAAGGTGAGCTTATTTTTAGAATTTTCGGAAAAATACACCGGAAAATCTACTCGGAAAATTGAATGAGAATTCGTGAAAAGTCGAATTTGATTTTTCCGGATATCCGAAATTCCGGTTAAAGTCGCATAGGAGTGAGAATCGCCGGAGTTTTAGGAGATCAACAGGCCGCTTTGGTGGGCCAAGGCTGTCTTACCCCCGGAGATGCCAAGAACACGCAAGTCGATTCGAATTTTAAATCTCGTTTTTGGCGGGAAAAATTCTGACCGCGTAAAGATACGGGACGGGGTGCTTCATGTTGTTCAATACTGGTAATACGGTAGTTCAGTCAACAAAAGGTCTCGTCACAACAGTCGCTTATCAATTTGGTCCTAATCAAAGGCCAGTCTATGCACTGGAGGCAAGTCCCATCTACAACGCGATTTCACTTTACGATTCACGATTTCTCAGGATGATTTTTGACATTTTTGTTTCGGGAATGAACGTGACGATCTCGTTAATAACCGTAACAGGGCTCGGTTGCGGTGGCCGGAGTGGGGTTGAAATGGCTGAGGGATCGTCTTGGACTTCTCAAAACGTTCGAGGCCATAGACATCGAGGCTGGGAAAGTACCCACTACCGGAGATGTTTATTTTGTACCAGCATTCAGCGGACTTTTCGCACCTTATTGGAGGGAAGACGCGAGAGGTGACCTTTTCCGAATATCTTTTAGACGATGATCATCTTGTTGCCATAGTGATCATTGTCAACATTGTAAAGATAGACTGTGCCAAATATGTTTAAGTTCTCGCGAGTTTTGATTTTTCAAAGTAAACTCTAAGATAAATGTTGAAAGTTGCTCTGACATGATGTGATTCACCGATACAAATCTATTTATAGATATAAAGGATTGACGAGTAGCAGGGACGATTGTGGGAATGACACAATTTACAGAGTCAACACATATCATCAGGGCTCTACTAGAATCCATCTGTTTCCAGACAAAAGTTATTGCGGAGGTGCGGTTTCCCTCCATTTCTCCGTATTCAAAATTCAAACCCCATTTTCATCTCTTGCATATACACACGCAGATTTCTGAATGATGCGAATCTACAATTACGTGGGCAGAGTTCTATAAATAGAACAAATGAGACTGATTGAGATGAAACTGATTTGAAAAGGCCATGCAAAAAGATTCTAAGAGAGTTTTGAGACGTCTGCGTGTAGATGGTGGGCTGAGCAGGAGTAGTGTGAGTGTCATTATGTCAAAATGACATCAATCTGACACCTTTGACAGGTCTTGTTACAGATCCAATCTGATCTACTCGGCATTCCGGTCGGTAAGCGTGAAGTAATCGATCTACAACGAGACTGACGACATGGTCAGAGAGGCCTGATGATGTCGAGGCCACCGCCTTTGGATCAGCGTTTGCAGCGGGTTATGCGACTGGTCTTTATGAACTCGACCAGTTCTCAAGTGATATCAACTCTGTTAACGTCAGTTTTCTTGATTGATTTCGAAAACATTTCACTTGTTTAAAAACATTGGCTGCCTTTTATTCGCAAAGAGGCTTTTCGGATTCATGGCGGCTATGGCTGGTGTTTTATTTAAAGAATTGGACTGAGTGGAACAGGCCAGATATGAAAATAAGATAACAAAAGAAGAGAGAGAAAACAGAACGAGGAAGTGGGACATGGCCGTAGAGAGGTCACTCAACTGGGCTCCAAAAACACACGATGTCTCAGATTATCACGCACCCTATATCGTTCCAGTAGTCTTTAATTACCTGAAGGCACACGCCGCCCCTATCCTATTGACTGCTGCTGTTACAGCAGGATTCTTCTATTACAGAAATAAACAAAAGTGATTTGGTGTCTTTATAGCCGCGGAGATTCAATTCTAGTACAAATTGACTTTGTGCCCCGTGTTGTCATGTTTTCTCTGATATTGCGCGGCGGACTCAAATTCCCACTTGCGGTAAGAACACATGTTAGTTAATGCAAATTTTAAGCTGTTGCTATGGACTTAACGTGTTGCTACCGGGAATTTGAAACCGCTGTGCAATACTTTGTTTAGAGCGCCTCTTTGCTTTTGTCAGCGGGATAGGACGCCAGTCGCTGTCTGACCTGACAGCACCAATTGAAGAATGAGGATGGATTTTTCGTTTCTGGTGGACTGAGGCGGCCAATTCTGGGGATATAATATTTATTTAATTATTTCTGTCGACCAGTAGAAGCTGTTCTGATGACAGACTTCAATGACATGTAGAGCACGGAAGTTCATCCAAGCGAGGCCTGCTGTTGTTTGCAGGTTCGAAGCGTCGTACTCAGCGTTTCCAAGGTTTGTGTTCCTAGACCACACAGAATATTCATCACGGGTATTGCCCAAGGCTATTGAGGCAACAGAAAGCTGTTCGTAATGACTTTCTGAATAATGCGAATATAAACTTCGAGGCATTTTTTCAGATACCAAAGACGTCACTCACCTCGACCAAACAACAGAAGACGTTAGTTCTTCGCCTCAAAGCACAAAAAAAAGATGCAAAACCGAAAGAGGTATTCAGCTGGGATGGGGCCGAGGAGATAGTCTTCTTTGTCAGAAGTTGATTTGGTTAGGCATGCAACAGAGATCGGAGAGTTACAGAGGAGGTTACGCCAGTACATCACCTCAACTGGCACTTTATCAGAAAAGAAGTTGCAACTATATTAGATCCTTCAGAATTGAACAAGCAGATATGTGATCAGAAGACCGCACAGGAAATTTTCAGCCATGAGAAACTCATTCAATAAGCATGTCCTCTTAAACAGCATAATCATACTCTTGGCAGTTTGTGCAAGTTAGCAAACAAATTTTAAAAAGAAACTTTGGATTATAAAATTGTATCACAACGAATCCTGTTTATATTTTGCATGTCTCAATGTGTACATAGATGGTGCATCATGAAAGACTGGAACAACACCCTAATGAACGTCTTTGTCGGTTTTTATTGTGCAGATTGCGAATTCCTCGTGACACGGTTGATCGTCTCAGCTAATCGGACTCCTCCAGCGACTAATCTCCTCATGAAGATGGGTATCTTCTCCTTGTAGTAAGTGTCACCTTGTCGACATTATTTCTCGTCGACATGATGTACATCACCTATCGGCTCATTGAAGTCTTGCGTGTACACGTCATTTCTCGTGATGTTTAGAGACTCATTTGCCCATTGAACCGGATCAGTCTCTGCGATGTATGAAGCGACAAGATCCGGATTCTTCAACATGAATGCAAAGAGCTTCAATTCGGCTAAAGACAACGATGGAGACCATCTCTCGATCATGTAAGTGTCCCAAACGGAATGGACATTCATGGCTGTGGATGTGAACATGGTGCAAAAAATGTACTTCAGTTCTCACGTCCATAAGGGGTGGTCGTTTGTCCGAAAAAGTTGGCTTTCACTTTGTTGCCTCCTTCATCATCTCCATAAGATATGTGAAGGGGTTGGTGTATGTCACCGATATAATGTGTCAAGAATACAAGTGGACAAGGCTCAGCACCCGATGAAAAATCACACACTTTAGGCTTTGTCAATTCTTCTGCGAGGAGATCTGAAATGATCAGAATGTGAAGAATATGTGGGTGCATACTGGTATAATTACGGATGGCAGAAACCACACAACAACTTCCGCAGTAAATGTCATCATATGAAGTGGTGTTCCTGTCTACATTCACAAAATGACAGTGGAAACTCCACCTTCCCTGATGGTTGATCAGATTCTAATCAATGTCTTTCAGATCGAGATCATATGATAGACCTACTGCTGGGTTGTGATCGTAATCATCTGGAACATTTGCGATGTCCGTCAATGTCTTATACTGAGTCCCATTCAGCAGCTGTCCGACATATGATTTCGATTGAGAAGTCAGGCGTTTCTGTGCTGTAAAGGATGAGAAACAAGTTATTTGCAGGATGGATGATTACCAATGTCTGCCACGATACGATGTCCTAAAGGACCCCATGCCACAGAAACGGCAATAAAGAAACACAAGCAGATGATCCAGCTTCTCATTTTGGAATCTGTGAATCACAATATGAGCCACGTCAAAATGTCAAAAAACACCGAACTATTCGTTTATCCTCTTTTCAGCCTGTTGAGTTTGTGTGCAGGCGTGTCCACCTCTATAAGTCCTTCGTCATCAGAGTCCTCAATCTGATCTTTTCAATTCTAACTGCCTTCTCTGTCTTCTGTCGAGATGGACATTGCGATAGAGCCGGATGGCAAGTATCATTGTGCACATGTTTGTGGCTGCAGCACTAACTCAAATGATCACAGAAGGTCACCTCGATTGCATCATTGGACCTCTTTGCTTGGCATGTTCTGCAGTACCAATCACCATCTGGGATCGTTTCTATGTTGTAGCAGCTCTGATGGACGGCCAAATCACATCCATCACATAATACTGAACGAGATGAGTGATCATGTTCTAAATGTAAACTTGATCTTTGCTGTGCCAATTTGGCTCTTCTAAAACAAAATACTCACTGATCGGATCATCTTCATATGAATGTCCCTCATTGCAAATCACACAGACAAGATCATCTTCTTCACCGACTTCCTCAGCCTCTGAACCTGACACTTTCAAAAACGATTTGTGTTGTTTCGACAGAAATTGATCATTGCGCAAAAACGAAGGAAATTTCTGAGAAGATTCTGACCTGACATGATTTCAATGGGGGCTCCCTGCATGTCTTCTGTTTCATTTGAGTAAAACCTCAACATCATCATCATTACCATCATCATCCACGTCATCGACAATGAATGATTCCATCTCTTGATGGTTCTCCTCATCATCGCTGGAGCTGGTGTCCTGTCTTCATCAGTTGATGCATCATGACAAACCGCAAAGACACATCCCACATCGCTCATCGTGTGGAAAACTCATCGAGATCGCCATGCAGCTTTGTGAAACAAAGAGGCTGGGTTGTGTCTAAAACGAATCTCTGCGGGTCTGGCCGCCAGAGTGTGTGGTGTATATTTGTTCTGCGGCTCTGCCGCGGAGTCAAGCTGTATATAAATTTGCCTGCAGTTCTACCGCATAGTGTATATATTGTATTCTGCGTCTGGGAGTGTCTATATTGTATTTATTTGTTATGCGGCTCTGCCGCAGAGTCAAGCTGCACAAATTCGCTGCGCATAGTGTCTATATTATATATTTTCATTTGTTGTGCGGCTCTGCCGCAGAGTCAAGCTGCACAAACTCGCTGCGCATAGTGTATATTGTACATTTATTTATATGTTCTGCGGCTTTGCCGCACAGTCAAGCTGCACAAACTCGCTGCGCATAGTGTATATTGTACGTTTATTCATTTGTTCTACGGCTCTGCCGCAGAGTCAAGCTGCACAAACTCGCTGCGCAAACTCGCTGCGCATAGTGTATATATTGTACGTTTATTCATTTGTTCTACGGCTCTGCCGCACAGTCAAGCTGCACAAATTCGCCTTCGGCTCTGCCGCGGAGTATCTCATCGTGTATATTTCTTCTGCCGCAAAGACTAAACACCATCACGACCTCGATCACCTGCACATCATGCGAGTTGACGAGCTCCATCAGCTCCATCTCATTCAGAGCACCGTCGTCCTCATCACTTGCCTCTTGTGCCTCATCATCTAAGAACCTTCTCCTCTTATTTTGGCGGGAATCTCGCAACCCCTCGACCGCTGCGAGCCTCTCTCTCTGTTGGGTCAGGGCGCGTTGTAGACGCACAAAAAGATTTCATTCGCAGATTTTAGAATCGGAGACTTTGAGATCTTCTGGACTTTGATTGTTGGGCTTTGCCACATGACTTGTGATGTGCCTGCATTAAGGCTGCAAAACCATAATAGGATATTTCAGTGTCATTATTGTTCATGTGCGATGTGATTGTGATTCTATCACAAAAACATCTCTACATGTAATCGCCTCATCGGATGTCCAAATTCAATACAATGTGAGGAATGAGATCTCGCCACTTCTCCTCACCTCCATGTCATCGTAATCGTAAACTTCTTCGGCCTCTTCTGATGATGAATCATCCGTTCCGATGTCGATCGCATCCATCTCCTCGATCTCATCAAAGATGTCTCTCTCTTTAGATGGTTCTACCATCCTATTTTTGTCCAGGATGCTCACGTCGATCTCGCACCACTTCGAACCGCAAATGGATAAGCTACTGAGAGTGAGGCTTGGCTGGGGTGATGACGTCATCCCGCCCCCTGGGTGAGGAGAAAGGGGTTATGATATCTCATACTTTAGGTTTCACGGTTTTGCCGTGGCATTATGAACTTGGTCTTTATAGCACCACGGAATGAATATTTCTGTTGTACCGCAAAATCTCACAGGCAAGTGAGATCCGTTGTAGATGCCCAAAAACACATTCCTCACGAGTGATGCAAAAACACTATTGTAGAGGGACAATAAATCACCTGGTATCTTTGTCTAAGCCACAAGCGTCCATACAAACCTCTGCTTGTCCATGCCATTCCAAGTGCAGAGCGACATTATCATTGTGTGGATTCAATGTTGCCAGGATACATCTGACGTGTCATGTCAGTGTCAAAGTTGACGTTCGGATTTGTGCATGAGATCGTGAAACATGGATGAAAATTCACCCGTTTTGGTCGCGGAGGCACACTCTAAAATCTTCGTTTGGGCTATCTACAATTGCTCGTTGTAGAATGAACTTCCCTTTCGACGGTATTTCTATTTTTAGGATTTCCCCTTCCTGGAAAATTCAGAAATATTTTCAGGATTTCACATCACGGTAAGGACAAACACGTGACGTCAAAAATATTCAAAAATTAAAATACCTGAAAAGTGAAAAAGAAATTCTTGGGTCGTTGTAGATTGACATCCTCTTCTAGCTCCTCTCCTTCGATGAGATCTTTAGTCTTCTGGAAAGATTCCATGTCGACGAAATTTTTCCTCATTTCCCGCCAATATATCAAAGAATGTGCCTTTTCTATCGACTGAGATATCATAAGCCATGTCGTGAATTCTTTTCATGACGTCATACATATATGTCTTTCTTTTTCGAGTTTTTTTTATGAGGATTTCAATGCGGTAATAAACGTGAAGGAAGGCGGTACGATACCGTGAAAAATCTCATAGGTATATCTGACCTTATTGTGAGAATCTATTTTGAACACAAACAGCCTCTTCATCTTAGCTATACCCGGCGGAATACTCTTTAGCCTCCTGTTTCCCTTAAGGAGTAGCTCCTTAATGTTCATACTATATATACTCTATTTTTAGATTCAGTTTAATTTAAACCAAAAATCTCCTTGAAATATATTTTTGAATCTCTTACTTTTGGAATGGTGGATAGATTATTTCCATTCATGGACAGAACTCTTAATCTTTCCAGCCTCGAGATCTGCCTCGGTATCTAATTCCATCAGAACCCCATCATCTTTCATCATAAATGGACAAAATCTCATGACAATTTAATTAATTTTTCTTTATCTTCTTATGACACGAATACGACACGAACATGATGACAAACTCTTGATCCATTCGTCACAAAAAACTGATACGGTATGCTTCTCTTTGGGATTCTCACCTTTTTTATCTTATTGTTATCAAGGTTGAGCACCTTCATCTCTCTCAGTGTTAAGATCTGCCAAGGAAAAGCGACCAAATGGTTGTCTTTCAAAATTATATGCTGCAGAAAATCAATAAGAGTGAGTGTTCGTTTCATTATATTTTATTGGAAGTGATAAGTGAGCTGGAAGAGTTATTACCGACAGATGTTCTAATTTTAAAAATAATGAAGGAAGATTTCTTAATGGATTCTGGACAATACTGAGGTGCCACAGTTTTTTACACTCTTCAATAGCTTGAGGCACTTCTTCAAATTTTGTGCGATGCAGACAGATGGACTCGGTTTTTGGCTTGATATATCCAACTGGTAATGTGGAAACACGGCATAGAATCACGGTTTCAGGATTTTCACAGATAAGTGCCTGCTGCATGGCCCTTTTGCTTGTCCTCGCTGCTAATCTCCAAGAAGTTATGACCTCTTTAATGTTGATGCCCCATCTACGCCATTTAATTGGTTTGGTTAAGCTTAATCACCTCTTTAGACAGACAGGACGCCAAATCATCTCGTCGTGCGTGTCTACAATGTCTCTCCATTGAGAATTGACGAGTCGACATGTATTTAATGTCTGAAGAGAACAGATCTTGGAGAACACGTGAACCAGACACTCTGTTGGCAGTTCTGCACAAGGTGTTGCTGCCCCTTCCATCATCGATGATGATTGTTTTTGATCCAAGGTTCGCAATTCACAAATGTCGATCTACAACTGGTTATTTACTTTTAATTCATTTTTATATTTCGTGTCTTTGAGTCATGAATGTTTTTCCTAGACGACAGCACGGCTGATTGTATCTTGTCTATATCATCTAATGTCTATGTAGATGCATAGGGGAACAATTGCTATCGTCGAAAACAATCCCAGAAAGAGCGAATTTTCTTCGGCTTTCCTCCCGTTGAAAATACACCAGCTCATACTCCCCATCACGATCGCGACAAGACATCATGGCACAACCACGCGGTGATGACTCACCACCAACGTTTCACATTGAGGATGAGAAGCCTAAAGTCAAAGAAGGCACTCCGAGAATGAGAAGAAACAATTCTCATAATGAAATCGAGGTCGGATCCGACATCTTCAGTTTAACATGATCCTTCATATCTATAGCGACAATTGAGTCGGCCAAGCTACTCGACATAGCCTACACATCCTATTTTTAAAACCCCTTACGATGTTCTCCCGCCTTTTTATAACGGCTCCATCAGATCTTGGAGAACACGAAGAAGACCAGCGACAAGCCCGACGGGACAGATAAAGAGACAGAATCGAGGCTGATCAACAAGTTGGATCGTGTGATACTTCCTCTCACTGTACTTTTACATTTCGTCGCACATCTGGACAGGGCCCTCTTTGGGAATGCCAAGTTATTGGGTAACTCATTCATATTCTTAATAGTTATAATAATAATGGTGCTCAAACTTGATTTTTGTTCGAGCTCGTCGCTGTCATCTTTATCTCCTTATGGCGAGTTGTAGATGCAATGAAGGTTATCCTAGGATTTATTTTCTAATAAAAAGTTAGGGCTTCAGAAAGATGTGCTACAAGACGACGACCACCTCTTCAACATGGCCTTAGCTTTATTTTTCATTGGTCACGTGATCTTCATGGTGAAATTTTCCTGATACTTCGTGATTTTAATTTCGTACAGATACCAGGAAATATCCTGGCCAAAGTGACCTCCGCACCTTGGTGGATCGGTACGTTGATTTTCCTCGTTAATAACCGCGTCAGAATTCAAATTTTGAATTTTCGCAGGAGGAATGGCGATGCTTTGGTCCATAACGGCTACTCTACAAGCCGGTACTTTTAACTTCGCGTCTGTCGGCGCCTGCAGATTTTTACTGGGCGTTTGGGAGGCTGGATTCGGCCCCGCCATCCCTTTCTACTTCAGGTCAGAAATTCAAATTTTGAATATCAAAAATCCCGCCATGTCCGATCATGACTGATGGCGCTCTTCAGTTTTTGGTATAAGCCCAATGAATTGGGACTGCGTAATGCTCTATATATAGGTTCTTCAGCTCTGGCTGGAGCTGTGGGGGGATTCTTCTCTTGGATTTTAACACACGCTTCTGGCGACCCAGTAAGTGTTTTTTCCGCCCGATTTTTTTATTGTATTGGGGTTTGAGACCATTAATAAAAAAATGGATGAAGGTCCTCTTGTAGGTTTGCCTTGATGGAGATTTGCTTTGTAACACTATTCAATTCTTGATAAAATAAAATTTAAAGTGGATAAAATTATTCAGGTGGCAAGATGGCGCATTATGTTTATGGTGGAAGGATTTCCCGCCATTTTGTTGTCCATCATCATATTTTTATTGTTGCCAGACCGCCCACAGAACACTTCCCACTTGGTGAGAAATTTCATCGAAATATCCCATGAAACTTCTCTGAAATTTCTCAGAACGAAGAAGAGAGAAAGATCGCCATTTCTAGGATCAGTGAGGAATTCAAAATTTGAATTCAAAAAGTAACCGTTGACCGTTGTAGATGCTCCTAACATAAAAGAAAAATTTGAAAAGAAAGAAATCCTCTTGGCGTTCCTTGACTACAGAATCATTCTCGGCGCCTTCTGCACCGCAGGTCCGTTTCTTCGCCTCTACAACTCTGTAGTTTCGATCTGTCTGTGTCAAAGTGTACATCTGACATGTGACAGGTTATATGCTGGCGCTTGTTAGTACAGTTGCCTTCATGCCTACATTATTGAAAGACATGGGTTTCCAGGCAACAAATGTCCCCCTCATGACTATGCCACCTTATGTCTGCGCATTTGTCGTCATGATCTTATCGTAAGTGTCGACGTCGACATCCCTGTACTGGGGGCTCCGTCATATTTTTCCAAGTGTCGACATTCCATAAAATGTCGACGATCTGCTGTTTTGTGTCAACAAATGTGTCCATCTGTGATCTGTGAAAATTTTAGTCGATATGTCATTTGTAGATTGACTGATCTATTTTTAGAGCTTTGAGCTCTGACAGACTCTTCGGGGAGCGTGGAATCCACCTGACCCTGCTCTCCGCAGTGGGAGGAGCTGGCTACTTGCTCCTGGTCCTGACAGAAAGCAATTCACTCCGCTACTTTGGTGTATTTTTAGTCTGCATGGGCATATATCCTTGCGTCCCCTTGACCATCTCCTGGGTCAGTATTTTGATGACGTCATCATATTGGGGTGTCTGAACAGACTCTGAACAACCCTCACTTTCCCGCCTTCACATAAACTTAATTTTTGAATCTTTTTGACATGGAAAAGGTGAGCAACAACGTTAAAAACGAGACGAGAAGGGCGGTGGGCATATCCGTAGTCATTTTATTCGGAAATTGCTTCGCTATTATGGGAACCCAAATATTCCCTGACAGTGATGGTCCAAGGTAACAATCTTTCATGCTAAAAAAATTTTCAAGACAAGATGTTGCTGTTGTGACGAAATACAGATACATCAGAGGCTTCACCATCTGCTGTGTGTTTCTATTCGTAGCTACGGCCCTCTCCCTCTTACACCATATCTTGTTGAGAAGAGCCAACAGACAGATACTTCTAAACAACACAAACATGGTGGAACTCGGCACGGTCACCGAACAAGTGCAGCAACAGGAAGTGGACGATATAGACAGGCGCGGGTTCTATATGCTGTGAAGACGGAAATATTTACACTTAATAAATTAAAAGACTTGGGTGTTGAATTTGTGGGTCTCGGTTGTAACCGCATGAAATCGCGGTAACGCGCCAACAGTATAATAGACAAACTCAAGTGGCAAACTTAGATCAAGTACTGGAAATGGGTTAAGTATATAAATTTAATAGTTAAAATGAGTCAAGTAAAATAAGGTAAGTATTTGTTTAATTTTCAATACTTTAACCCTTAACATCCTAGGTGATCAGTATTGATGGTTTTGTGAATTTAATCACCCAAAACTGCTTGAATAGCACTGTATCTCTACAATAAGAGGATTCAGACCTTGTTGTGTTCTTATCTTGCAAAAATATGCAAGTTGCACTTAAGTCTCTTAAAAGACTTGGGTGTTGAATTTGTGGGTCTCGGTTGTAACCGCATGAAATCGCGGTAACGCGCCAACAGTATAATGCCTGGCTTCGCTTTTTCAGTCTTTTTATATTCTTCTGGACTCAAAAATGTTCTTTAGAAAAAGTTGGTCAGTGAAAGTGATGGACGGCACATGCTGGGGGGGACAACAGCACTGAAGGCTGAGTGTGAGAAACAATCGCATCCTCAGAGGTGCTTATTATGGTGGCGTCTGAGCACCATCTCTCATCATCCATTCATTTCTTTAGACACTGAAGATTTCGGTACTTTCCGACACGGAGGGCACGAGAGAGTACCACCCGCTTTAAAACGACCAGAATGTTCTGGCAGAGCTCCAAATACTGGGGAGAGGCTTAACAAATGATCCTAAAAGTATCACCGCCCTCTCGAACTGCATTTTGTAAAATGAAATATTCAACAACAAATGGTAACTTCATATATTTCATATTA
>MZNV01002998.1:0-18794 GCA_002081555.1 Protostelium mycophagum | reverse complement strand
GAAGATCATCCGAGATGACGCGCTTTATCGCAGGCATTGTAGATGACCTGAAGGCAGATATGACAATATACGGAATATTAAATAAGCACTTTCCTGAGATGAGAGACAGTGAAACCACTCAAAATGAAAAATTGGAAGAGTATGATCTCACACAGGAGGGGCTATTTGTAAACGAAATGTTGAAGACAATAAAGATCAAATAAAGCGGATTTTTGCTAATTATGTGTCAATCTCCACAACAAGGAGACTCACCCTGTAACGGGGATTCTCTAGACTTGCCGCTCTTGCGGACTCAGCAACTGGTCTCTTTCCTCCGATGGCAGAGACAGGTCTGCGGAAGGTAGCCTTACTGAAAAAATTAATTTTTGCTCAGGGTTTTAATTTTTTTAAAATCGTCGTTTGCCACTCACTTTGTGTTGAGGTATTTCTTGTGTGACAGAACCCAAGTTTCTGAAAAAGTAAGTAAACGGTGAATGATGAGCGTGCTTAACCTGTCTCCTCATTCCATTCGGCCCTGTGCTCGATATTTTTAGTCTCGTGCTCCTATAAATAGCTCAGAATGAACCATGTCTTGTTTGCAAACTTACTGGAATAAACGAGTCGATCAGAAGAGATCTCAATTTTAGTTGTACAGTCAGTTCTCTGATATTATCTACAAGGTCCTCACGCTCTGGATATTTCAGAAATTTAAAAACAAAAATACGTGCCTGCAGCAAATTCTTGATGTACATCTCTGAGCTCGTTTTTGGATTCTTCAAATTTGGCAATAATCTGAAGCCGTTAATTTGAATTTTGAAGTTTAAATTTCACAACCTTTTTCAATTTCTTGGTTTTCTCATCAACCTCTTGTTGCAAACTCTCGAATTTTTCGACAAATTGCTCCTGTTGACTTTGCCTGTCGGATAATTCCCTCTCTAGACGCTTCTTGTCAAGCTGACATGTGTCAATATGTCACGTGTCAATGTCATGTCATGTCACCTGTTTTCTTTCCAGCTCCACCCTTCTACGTCTGATCTCCGCCTCCTGCTTCTGCGCTTCGTCTTGCAGATTTCCAGATAACAATTTATTTTGCACCAACTACAATGGCTTCAATTGACGCGATATGGCAGGTTCCATACCTGGATTTTCTTCTGCAACATGGCTTGCTCCTCCTTATCTCTTTCAGTCTTCTCTTGCAGTTGTTTCAACTCTTCCATTGTTCTCTCTCTTTCCTCGGCAGCTAACCCTAAATATAAATGAATAAAAAGAACGATGATTTTTGGGAACCTTTTTTGGCTAAAGCCTCTTGTATCTCGATTTCTCGTTGTGATTTAAACTATATTGAATCAGCATTTATGTTCAAAAGCTTTTGCTGAGGATGTACCTGTTCAATATCCATTCCTGACGTCACGACTTTTTGCACTTTGCGAACGACGACCACCGGAGAACGAGTTGAAGGAGACCCCACAGCTCCAGGAATAGATGTCCTCACACCACCTCCAGCAACAGCCGCCTTCAATCTAAAACAGCATCAGCATTTGCGAAAATCGCGTGTCAATATTTACCTCTCAAGCTCCTCTTGTAATTGACGGAGCATAGCATCTTTTGGATCCTCATTGATTTTGGGTTTATTCTTGATATTTTTTGCACGATTTGCCCATCTTTTCCAGTTATTTTCGAGCATTTTTGAGAATAAAAATCACCTCAATGTACCGATGGTTTCGTCGTAGTTGTAATCTGCTGGTCCGAGGTTAGCAACCATAGATGTCTTTGCATTTCCTCCGAGAGAATCTTGAAGTAGACGTGTCAATTTAGAGTCACGGTAAGGAACGTGTGCTGATTTGCCCTCGACTAAGGCTGAAATTACATTTCCAAGAGCGGTTAGGGACAAATTGATCTTTGTGGCTTCCAACAGACGTAAACCCTGATATCCGTGGTTATTCAAAATTCAAATCTATCTTTTCGCGGGAAAAATTCACCTCTGCTCCTGTTTTTCCCTGTCTTTCGGAACCGGCAAGGTCAACGAGGTTGAGCCTTCCTGCCTTGATGAGTGGATCACCACCAGTGGGATTAGGTGTGCTGGACTCTATTGTGATCGTGAAGATGGAATGCGATCTTGATGAACCAGCATTCATCTTGGTGAATCCCACCGATCTATTTTTAGATCCCGCCTGCATGACGGAATCTATCTCTTGTACAGAGGCGACCACAATTTCTGACAAGTCTTTGACATACACCCCCTTATCTGGATGCTCTTTGAGCTCGAGTTTGGTGTCTGGTTTGCTCGACAGTAGATCTCTGATGTTCTCGTTGTAAATTTCGAGATAAGAAGCCCTCACGAGATATTGCTGATGAATTTGAATTTTAAAAATTAATGGTTAGTATGCACGCACCTTGTCTGAGGAGAGAGAAATTGAATCGAAAATGTGCTCGAAAGAATTTGGAATAATTCCACGTAGCTCTTTGACTTCCTCAACTCCCTGCATTGTGAAAGTTTTTCCAGTTCCGGTTTGGCCATAAGCGAAAATGGTGCCTGATCAAAATTCATCCTTCATCACAACAATTGAATTTTTGAACGCTACGTCCCCACCAATAGACTCATCAAAGAAGATGTTCAACAAAAAAGAAAATTACCGTTGTAACCGTCGAGAACAGCATTGATCATCGGAGCTGCTGTCTCATCATAAATCATCCTCTGAGTGCATCTTAATCCATCAGAACGGAGTAAAGTTGATTAATCAGAGTTACTCACTCCCAATTATAAATCATATCGAAAGTGAATGACTTCTTTGGCTCTTGAGGAGCAGCCGGATTATTGACATCAATTCGTCCCAACTTGATGTCCATCTCCACAATGCTTTAAATGGTCAGCTGATTTCGCAGGATGTCCATCTCACCGGACATTTGCATTCGCCAGCTCCGTCTTATTCAGAGGACGGCACCTAACGGCCACCACAATATTCTGGGAGGCCATCTCTTGCTTGGTGTCTGATACAGGTTCTCACGGGTTATTTTTGCTGGTTTTATTCGAATGAAAAATTTGATTGGAAACAATGTCGAGTTCGACGAGTTCTCTGAAAGTCCATATCAAGATATTAAATACTAATGCTGCGTTATTTGCCTCTTCACAGAGAGTAAAAGCATGTCAAAGGTGGTCATAACAAGAATTATACCTCGGTGTAGTTGTGGTAAAAACGACGTCGACTTTTTCGTATTTATCGAGATATGAGGTTTCTCTGGAATTGCTGATGTGTCTCCAGCGTGTTCTGGGAAAATACGAGTCCGTATGGCGCCAAAATCAGTCCTCGAATGAGCAAGAATTCGCTTTGAAAACCACAACAGTGATCTTGGTAATAAAAACTAAATTCCCGTCCTCTATCTCATTCTCCACAAAATCACGAGCCGAAAGTCTTAACAAAATGCCATAGAGAATAAGAGTCTTGTGGTTATCTTCTTTTATTTGCCTGATCAAGCCTTTCCAACAATCTCTCCACAGCCTGGATCACCCCCTTCCTGTACTCTCGTATCTACAACAGTCACCATTGTAGATCGTCGGGTTTGGCGGCAAACTCACCGCTTCGCCCGAAAAAGAGTCCATTTGGATCTGTCGTTGTAGAAGCAGTTGGGTGAGTCTTCTGTGCGTCTGAGTCTTATCTGCGGTGGTTGCGGGTGGTAAAGCGCAGAAAGAATCGACTTCGCCTCCAAATGTCTTGTGGATGTCTTCTTTCATCAGACCGAACAGCTTCTCTGGTGTCTGTAGAGCTTTAATTTTCATCGAGTTTCGAACATATATGGACGTACAAGTTTGGTGATCAGTTCTGTGGGGTCGGCTTTTGGACTTGGAACCTGGATGGACCTCAGCGAAATGTATAAATACTTTTATTTGATTTTTTGTGAACAAGAACTTGAAATATAAAGAGAAAGTATACATCCATTGGGTCTTGCAGCTGCACCTGCTCTATCTGGAAGTAATCGAGATCTCTGTTGAGTTCGACGATGTGGTGATTAGACAGCTCATGCAGCGCCCAAACTCGGTCTCTCAGGTAATTCAACACAATGTCAAAGTATTGAGGGGACCTATCTATAAAATAACATCCCTCTTTGTTGGGCTGATGACGTCAGCCAAGGAGTTCTGGCACGTGATGTGTCAAATGTGAATTCAGTCATTCTTCCATTATGGACAGTATTCTCAAAAGAGTCCAAGCACCGTCTGGATGTCATGTACAAAACAAAACTCAAAATGATACCTGGAAATGGCCGCTCATCAGCATATGGTGAAAGAATGTCTCCGGATGGCCCAACAGTGTCGCCTTAGAGGTCACGAATTTTGTTCCTCCCACATCCAGAGTGATCTTCTCTTGATGCCTTTTCGCGTTCTCTTCCATTTTGCGATTCAACTCCCTCAATTGTTCTTCTTTAAGTTGAATCTCGCGCTCGCGCCTGCCACATTGAATAGCGAATAGAGCCTCCTTTTTGTTGAATTCTGCTTGAAAAGTTCTCTCCCTTTCTTCACAGGCTGATCTCCATCCAGCCTCTTTCATAGCCACTTCTTCTCGCCATTGTTTCTGTCTATTCTCGAGATCGACCTCACGATTTCGAAGATCTTGCATCTGTTCCTGTATTCTCGAGAACAATATGACGGTCTTCAAATTGACCTCCTCATAGGCTGCTTCTAGCTCGTCACTCTTCCGCTTGGACATCGCTTTGTACGAGCAGCCGACCAATTTCTGAAAACTGAGTCAACGTTTCTTCTCTGAACCCTGAATCCAAATTACAGTTCTACAACCAGCCAAAGAACGTTTGGGCCATTTCAAAAAAACACTGCAATGCGACCAAATTATTGGAAGAATTTCTACAACGGTGATAACATCGGGCCCATCGGTGAATCATCTAGAAGCTGGAGGGCTCAGGCTGAGCACCAATTCTGCAACAGGGACAGTGGCGCAGAACACCAAGACCCAAACCATGTCCAAAATGCGCATTTATCATGGCAGCATAAGCATTTGTTCTGGAGACAAAACAAACACGTTTCGGGTGTAAAATGTCGAATTTCTCTGAAGAAAAAAATACGCCCGGCAGACGGAAGTGTTCCGACAAAACATAATTTCGCAAAGACAAAGAGAACAACAACATGAAGAAGTTCAACGGTTTCGTTAAAGACGTCGGTGCCTCCGTCCAAAAGATTGGTGCCAAGCCTACAACTACCGACGAGGTGAGACTTGACATTTTGGATGATGATCTAAAGAGGATGAAGGTTTATGAGTCACTCAAAGTCCGTTTCGAAGTCTATAAGAAGGCTTGTGAGAATTTGAAGAGAGAGGCAGAGAAATTGAACAACACTTTCAAAGGTGACGTATGCAGAGTCAAGTGACACTCATGTTGAACAGACATGGCCAAATACTACAAGTCTGTAGCTGTTGAATTCACACCTATCTTTGAGGTGGAGCGCACATCCGATGGAGAGAGGTTCACCCGTGCAGCTACTGAGGTCGAGGAAGCCACAAGAACCCTGACGGTACGATAGAACCGAAAATGATCATCCCTGAACAGTGAACAGAGCGGAGTGGGACACATCACCTCTGGACTTGAGGTGTTGATCAACCAAAATGAAGGTTTAAGAAAGAGAATGAATCTCAGAAACGACCTTCTCTTGGACATGGACATCGCTTACAAGTCAAAAGACAAGGGTACTCAATTGATCGACTTCACTTTGGATTAATCTGTTCAGATCACAAGAATGAGACAAAGTACAACGAGAGCAGAACCAAGTATGAGGAGGTCAACACCAAGCTCGTCGAAGACTTGCAGAACCACCTTGACAACTCGCACCCTGAGTTCCAGAGACACTACGCCGACGTGAGTGATCATCATTTTGTGATCTTTGTTGATCAACAACAGTTTGTCGAGTCTCAGAAGCGTGGATTCCACACCATGGCCAGCTGTGTCGGAAGCTTGTAATCTATTTGCAATAAATCATCTGAATCTGAATTGGTCATTCTCATCTTTGTGTCATGTTTGTCAAGAGGACGATGAACTCCCAGTTTCTCCCTGTGTGCTGTCAACCGGACACAGTGATTCTACAACTTCGAAAAACAGGATCATTTGATCTGTGCAGATTCTGAGCCCTTTGACGAAAGATGACAAGGCAACTTTATTGGAATGACACTTACCAGTTTGAGGTGAGACGATGTGCTTGCTGGACGAATTAATGTGGAACAGAGCGAAGCAAAATTGTTGTCTTTGGAGAAGAGCACTGAACTAAAATTAGGAGAATGGACTGTCCTTCTCGATCAGACTATCTTCTATCCACAAGGAGGTATTTCGGAATAGAAGATCATGTGATTAAGGATCGTGAGGTGGCCAACCGAGTGATACGGGATTCATCACAAGTGACAAAGGCTTTAGATTTCAGGTATCAGAGGTCAGATTAATCGATGACAAGGTGGGATGCAATTGCACAAAGGATTACAAAACAATCATCCAGATCTATCATTACGGCAAGCTAGAATCAGAACAAGATGACATCATTAATGGAGATGTACTGCTGCAACTGGACGAAAATAAGAGGGTGATCTATTTTCATCATTCTACTCTGATTTTTTCACTGAGAACGAGTTGCACCTAAGCGCATTTGTGATTTTCACTGTTCATTGGATAGAAATGCACTTGGAAGTAGATGGTGATGCAAAAATAATGTTAAATATTCTGCTATAATATTGCAGAGTTTGGTCAGATTCCCCGCACCACGTTAAAAATCTCGGTAATTAACGTGTTCATACCGAGAACTGGGGGAATCCGACCAAATCCTGCAATAACATGTGAATGATCATCTGTTTAAAACTGTTTCAAATCCTCACAATGATTAGAGGCTCCACGCCAGGTTACATTCTGCCGGACATCTCATTGGTAAGATTTTACATCTGATCGCTAGATCTGGTGGTAGCAATGGCGAGATCTCGGTTATAACCGAGAGAATGATGTCTGACTAACAAAGATGTGGCCGTCGGCAATCTACAACTAGATCTCGTTCCTGGAAAAGGATATCATTTTCCAAACGGCCCCTTCGTGGAATTTTCTGGCAATATTCCCGCCGATTTACGTGAAGAGGTGAGATTCAAATTATTCTGCAAGTCCATCTCACCGTACAAAACCGGTACTAACCGTGAAACTTCGCGGTAACAACCGATCATCATCGGTTACGAAACAAACCAATTCGCTCTTTGAATTATTTCAGACGAAGAACAAGGTGGAAAATGCGGTGAATGACATGATAAAAAAAGGCGGGAAAACAAAAAAGCAGATGGCATCCCCACAAGAGGTAAGAGATATTTGGGTTCATCGTTGTAGTCTGTCATATCTTACGTAAGGTTTAAATTAAAATGAAGGTCGAGGAAATTTGCGGGAGTTTTCCGTCTTATCTTCCCAAAGACAGAGACAGTCGCGTAATCACCCTCGTCCAAGGTAGAAATTCTGTGAAATTTCAAAGTAATTCCTCCAAATTTTCCTGAAAAATTCAGGCGCCAAAGGGTGTCCTTGTGGTGGGACACATGTGCACGATATCTCGGATATTGGAATTTTTAAAATCAGAAAAATGCTGGTGAAGGGAGGAAATACAAAATTCAGCTATGAGTTGTAATAAAGATTTTATATTTAAATTCAAGCGCGCAACCATTCTCTGTGACTGCATCTGCGCGAAAGAGGCCAATAAACTTGTTCACTGGCAGATTTTTCATTTCATTCAGCATTCTGGCAGGTGACACAGACGGACATAATAAATGGTACAGACTGCTGTCATTGAAATAACTTGATTTACAACGCGATGTAGATCTTTGTTTGAAGAGCAAGCTGAGGGCAAGGCCAGCAGGTTGAGGACTTGAAGTCAATGGCGGAGCTTCATCTACTGCCTGGTTGATCTGATACAGCCGGAGAGCAGGAGCGTGGTGATCGTTACCCAGCTGAACTCTTTGTCCTCGTCAACCTTCTCGGCCTCTGTTTGGACAAAACCTAGTCTTATATCAGCAGAACACCATCACTTGAATTTGTGAAATGCATCACCTTTGGGTGACTCTACGTGAAGCAAGAATTAAACAAGATAGAAGAAGTCAATTCAGCTTCATGTACCCAGTCATCTCTTGGTCTTCTGTATTGTATCTCCTGGCTTTTTGTTTCATATCTCCCTGTATGTTGACAGTTTCAAAATAATATAAATCGATTCCCAGCTTGACAGATGACAAGACAGACATGAGGAATCTAGGCGGCTTTTTTCACGGCTGGGGTCTGGTCCTACGAGATCTGATATGATCAATAGTGATCTCTCCACCGACCGGAAGAAGAAGAGGGGCCAATGGATCATATATATATGTAGGGCCAAGGTTTAGGTATTCAACAAAATGATATTATTGGCTTGCAGTTTCTGGAAGTCGAAAACAGTTGACGGTTGTACAATAATACACAAAATACAAAAAAATGTCAAAAAATGCTGGTTGTATTGTCTCGTAATAATTTGACAAGATCAACATCACATTTTTACAAGATCTGAGATATATATATATGAGTGCAGAGGAGTTCAAGAGTTGGCTGACGACAACGTTACCGACGATAGGTCTGACTGATGTCGAGGTCTATGTTGATTACATAGAGGGTCTAATCCAGGATGAAACGACGAGCGCCGAAGACAGAGTTTCTGGTGTCATCGAATTTGTCGAAGCAGCATCGGTCAGTCCCATTCAATCCATTTTTCATATGTATCTCTGATCTTCTTTAGGAATCAGATCTGACCTCATTTAAAGCTTCGATCAGCGAATGGATCGAGAGATTGGCACAACATAAGAAGGAAGAGAAATCAAATGCAGAGAAGAAGAAGAGGGAGGAGGAAGAGACATTGACCAAAGCGAGAGCAGAGGCCAGTCTTATCGAACAACAGTGAGTTTGTCCAGAGACAAATTTACTCGAACATTCGTATTTGTGTTGAATATATAATTTAAAAGTGAGTTTTGAGGACTGTGTAGCCTCTTGCACTTTATAATACTGTTGTTTAAATCGAATATGACGCTCGGTAATTACCGTAGAAGACGATTTTCACGAGAATATTCACTGAAAGTGACAGAGAACTTTCCAAAGACCCACAATTATCACGTAAAGACAGGAAAAATCGAGACGCCCTCTTATCCAGATACGCATACGAAGAACAGTGAGTTTTCAAAATCTCACGAACCCAAATTTCCCTGAAATTTCACCAGCCTGGACGAGAATGGAGACGTCGTATTTGTCGACAGTTCTGAGAACGAGCGTGACCCCTCCACTGGAATAGAAATCAACACGAATGCGCTGAAAGTAAAACAAAAGGAGCAGGAGCAACGCGATAAGTCAAAGAAAGAGCACGAGAAGAAGGTGAGACCTCGGTTTGTTTTAAAGAGTTGGAAGATGTCCAAATGGGTGGACCACGAAATTTCCGTGATATTTCAATGGGAGGACGTGATCGTCTTGGCCTAAAAGAATTTGCAATGCACGATTGAAATTCTGTGGCCACAGAGCTGCAGAAATAGTGATGCAAATCAATAAAACATTTTTGTTTGCAGAATCTGGTCAGGTTCCCCACTACTAAGATTCTCGGTAATCAACGTGTTCGTTACCGTGAACCGGGGGATCTGACCCAGTGCAACAAGTACGAGAGACATCCAGTTGTCGATATTTACAATGTTAGGTGGCACAAGACAAAGCTCAGAAGGAGAAGGAAGCTCTTAAGAAGGAGAAAGAGAAAAAACGAACCAGCAAAAAGGAGAAGCAGAGGCTATAAACCAAAAATGATTTTCAGAGCTTCGTGTTGTTTGCTATTTATCAAGAGATGTTTCTCTCTGTGGTCATCATCCTCTTCTTTCTGTCTTTGATAACTTCTCATCCCTGAGACAAAGGGTAAAATTATCTATGTACACTGCAGTTTTATCAGCAATATAATGATCAAATGACGAAAGTCGATATGAAATAAAACTCAAGAGATGAAGAGAAAAATGAAAGAAGGGAAAATAAAGAGTGCAAAAATCTGAAAAATCACGTCTAATCGAGTCCAATGTTCACGCTTGGAGTGCTGAGGAGCCACCGAAAATCGGTTTCAAACCTCCGCGAGTTTCTTCACTGTGGTATTTGTATACAGAAGACGACAAACACGGACGTGGACATGCGAATGTTTATTTCTCAGTGTGAGCTGTTGCGATACAGAGAAGTGAATATTCCTGCAGGATTCTTCAAGAGTATGTCTGGTGAATCGAATTCTGCAACTCTTCCTTGGTCTAAAACCAACACCTTTTTCTCTTCAGACCGTTGTAATTACAATTGTAGACGAACGTTAAGAACTGAATTCGATTTCTTTTTGGTGGCAAAGCCACAAACACATGACAAACACAATGAGACACTCTTCAAGATTCTGATCAGACCTTGTCGTAATCCAAAATGGTATTAATTCTGTGGGCGATGGTGAGCACGGTCGCTCCCGCGAATCCCTGTCTAATAGTCTCTTGGATCAACTTGTCCGTATCGAAATCGACGGCGGCAGTGGCTTCGTCCATGATGAGGATCTTTGCTTTCTTCAGCAGCGCTCTTCCCAAACAAAAGAGTTGGCGTTGCCCGACTGAGAAGTTGTCTCCTCCTGCGGCGTTTTAGTCATCGAAATGAAGTGTTATGAGTTGTAGAATGATGTAAAATAGTAATCATCAAGACGAACGACAGGATTCACCTTCTGTGACTGGAGCATCTAATTTTTCTGTCAGATTTCTGACAGCTTCTGACATCTGTACAGATTCCAACACCCTCCAGATGTCACTATCGCTGTACTCCCCAAACGGATCCAAATTGCTACGAACTGTTCCTGTGAACAGCACTGGTTCCTAGGAAAAATAAACATCTACAACGACGAAAACCTCTAAAATTCACCTGAGGAATGATACTAAGCTTCGTACGAAGGGAGCGCAGGGAGACGCGGGAAATGTCGACACCGTCGATTTCGATATTTCCCTCGCTCAATTCTACAATTCTGTAGAGCGCCAGCATCAACGAGGATTTTCCGGCACCGGTTCGACCCACCACACCGACCTTTTATTTTAAATTGTGAAATAAAGGGTAGATCTACCTTCTCGTTCGGGGCGATTTTAATGCTGACGCCATTCAACACGAGCGGCAACCCTTCTCTATATCTAAGTTTTGCATTCCTCAACACAATACCACCGTGTTGTGGCCAGTTAGCTGTCAAAATGTCAGAATGACATGTGTCAGTGTCATGAAGAGATCCTCACGGTGTGGGGCGTAAGCGGCTTCTGAGTTTTTTTCTTCGGCTTGTATAGATGAGTATTCCTTCACTCTCTCAACGGAAATCATCTGTGCTTCAGCATCTAATCGGATCAGTGTTTTGTTATTACAGCAACTCTTCGTGTTGCAAATTGTTAACGTTGCCAGTGGAACAATTGTGGGGTCAGAGTATTAACCTTGCAGCAGAGCCGCGGCACACTGCTCTACAACGATGTAAAGGACATCCACTTGTATTCGACAATCTGCAACGAGAGAAATAACGATATCTCGATAATAAAAGTGAATAAAAAATACCTGCGAGAGTTCTGACCACCCAGTTGAGAGTCTAATATCGTAAGAAATTTCACGGAAATTTCGAAATCGCTCTCACCATAGTGGAGCCGAGCGCGTAACCCACGGACATCCCGACGAATCCAGGGTTCAGATATTGTGCTCCCATAACGCATCCCAACGCGGTAAGTGACGTCACCAAGGTACCTGTACGATCTCAGATTTTCCCGAACAATTCTCTGAATTTTCAGGGAAATTTCACCCATAAATTCCAAGCGGACTCCGAGCCAGCGGTTTCCGCAAATCCAAGAGTAATAAGCTCTGGAGTTCATAACGATATAGCGTTGGTTTTGTTCCATAAAGTTTGCCGTTCTGCTGAAGGCTCTGATGCTAGTGATGCCTTGCAATGTCTCCGCCAGATGCGAGATGATGGGAGATCTGGGTGAAATTTCAGTGGGATTTGGGAGAAATCTCGAGTTACGTACTTGCTGATGGATTGTAGACGTTGCATCTCTCTGTTTGAATTGACGAAATAACTCTGTGCGTACACATACACATACCCTGTTGATCTCAGCATTTCGGCGGGAAAATAAAAATAGAACAGAAAAAGCGTTGTAGACTGACCTAGCGGTAATATCACGAGGGAGAGGGTGGGGGTGGTCCAACAAATGACAGTCAGTACGGTCAGCACGTCAAAAAGACACCACAAAAACCCGTCAAGTGACTGGGGTAGAGAGCTGTCGACGTTGTACAGATCCTTCGAGAATCTGTTGATGATCCTACCGAGGGGGGTGGTGTCGAAAAACTTCATGGGGGCACCCATGACACCTGTCAGCATGAAGCCGTGAAGAGTGACAGATGCGCTGTGGGTGGTCAGGTGTGGAGAATTTGTTATTTCATCTGGTTATACTCGTTTTAGTGGAATTTTGGAGTTGTGACATTGTCTAATTGAAGATCTCACTTCTTTCGCGGCAAAGCCGCAAGCCAACAGTGATGACGTCATAATTCGTCATGAAAAAATTCATCTGGTATTTTTGCAAAAAAAGTAAATGTCCGTGGAATGGATTCGCCTTCAAAGTTTTAAAATTACCCGAGTAGTATGAGCTTGAGAGAAATCGCAAAGACGAGGGACATCAGTGCATTCAGCATACTGAACCCGGTATATGTTCCCAAGTAAAATGCGACCTTTTGGCGGTCAGCTCGTGTCTACAACTGTATCTACAACGAGAAGATTTTCTTGGTGTTGTGTCAAAGATATCTCGTGCGGCAGAGCCGCGAGAATTTGAATTTGGCATGCCAGATACTTTCTGCTGCAAAAAAATATGATATCATGTTCGGTTTTCCCTTCGAAATTTCACAGAAATTTCACAGAATGCGAAAAAAGCACAAAACTCCTCCGAAAAAATAGTGTACGATTTGATGACGTCATCACACTCACCCTGTCCTGTTCTTCGGGGTCACGAGTGGACCAATACGACATCCAAAAGTCAGCGGCCAATCTGGATCCGGACATGGCGATGTTGATGAGAAGTATTAAAGCGACACTCTTTACACCACCCACTGACTTTAAATAGCTCTTCCAGACTGCCCAAGCGACCTGGAAAGGTTAGTCTATTTTCAAAATCTACAAGTTGAATTTTTACAAGAAAAAATCCTTTCAAGTTGAAAAATCTTCAAGTTGAAATCTGATGATAAAATATGACGTCATCACCTTTCCTTCGGCCCTCTCTTCGGCTTGTATTAACTTTGACCCCGCGGTCTTCACGACACCGACTGACTCTTTCAGCGCCTTTTTCCCTGAATCTTCCGGGGTCTGTTCCTCATCCATTGAACTCTTCATCTGAAATTTCTCAGAAATTTCGAGCTCAGAATTTGACAGGGATAGTTTGTGAAATCACCTTCTTCACATGCTCCTCAATCATCTTCTTATACATGCTATTCGGCTTTGACATCAACTCCTTTGGCGCCCCTTTTGACATCAGCCTCCCCCGTTCTAAAAATAGAACACTACGGAAAATTCCTCACCTTTTTCGGCCACCATTCCATCCTTCAACACGACGATCATATCTGCAACGGATAGATATTGCAGCTGGTGAGTGACCAGTACTCTGGTTTTGTTTTTCAATTCCCCACAGATGGTATTGTCAAAGATCGCTTTGCCCACGTGTGCGTCGACGGCGCTGAGGCAATCGTCCTGGAAGAATTTGAATTTTGGATTCGGAATTTTGGCGGGAAAATTCAAAAGGATGTCGTTACCATGAGTATGATGTCTTGGTTTTGGTAGACAGCCCTGGCAATTGCGACACGTTGTCTCTGACCACCACTGATATTTATTCCTGAAATATTTATTCTTTTTCATCCCAAAAATAGTGAAATCTCATCGAAATTTCGCGTAATGATCAGAGAAAATTCCGACCTTTTTCTCCGATTTCAGTTGCGTCACCGTCAGAAAGTATTTTGAGGTCAGCTTCGAGTTCGCAAGCCTTAATGATGCGCTTGTATCGCAACTCATCAAAAGGTGATCCCATCGTGATGTTCTCCCGGAGACTCCCGTTACGGATCCACGGTTGCTGGGCAACGTATCCAACCGTGCCGTCCACGGTAACTTCACCGGCGATCTTAGGTGCCTGGAAATTTCAGCGAAATTTCCAAGAAAAATCGTACCTCGCCGAGTAGACCGGATAAAAAGGTTGTTTTTCCGGATCCCACGGGCCCTACCACAGCGACCAGACTTCCCTTGGGAATTTCCATTGAGATTTCGCTCAGAACGAAATTTCCGTCGTCCCACTGCCATGATGCATCTATATGGATGCTGTTGTTGTCGTCCGGACACTTTCCCCTGTTAATATCGTCGGGGTTAATCTCCTCCAGCGCCAGGAATTTGTCAATTCTGTGACGTATCAGAAATTTCTGTGAAAATTCGACGGGGCAAAAGAAGATTTCAGTGCGTTGGTATCTGCAGACACGGTGATGATATTTGAGTTTTGAATTTTTGGGTTTGGCGGGAAGAAATCATCGTCTGCACTAGGCAAAGTCTGGGCAGCCGCGGCCAATCATCAATTTGAGATATAAAACAGTGCAGGCATTTTGATGCAACTGCAATATTTGTTGCTTCTTGCTTTTAAAGACGAGTTTATGACTGTTTTGCAGAGCTTCACTTCCATTGTAATTTCACACGTTTTAGAGTATATAGATTACATCTGTACCTCGTGATGGCCACTCTGGCCTCGATCAAGGCATAAATATTTCCGGAGATACCTGTCAGAGGGTGTCTGATTAGCATCAACAAAGATATAGACGTGAAGGCCGTCTCTGCCGTCAACTTGTTCCCCAACTGAAATCTCGATCAGATCTCACAGAAAAATACGAGAAATTTCGCGGAAAAATCGATGAATATTCACGGGGTGACAGATCGTCATGAAATCTACTGGAAATTTCCTTTACGTACCAATGCGAAGACAGTGAATGTTGAGACAGACACAAAAATCGGACTGCTTGTCCAGAAGAAATCTGCCGCAGATCTGACCCATGCGTTGACCCTCAACTTTGCCAACTGTCATCACGTCAGGATGTCATATGACGTCATGATGATGTCATATGACGTCGTGATGACGTCATACCTCTTGGAGTCTCAGAGCGTTTATGTTGGCAATATAGGGGGGTTCCCAGGCGAAGAATTTTATGATGCGTATTCCGTTGAGGATTTCGGCCATGGCCTTGACTCTCTCATCTACAACGAGTCAATTATGAAAATAAAAATAAATCATTGTCTATATATATTAGAATGAATACAGTTGTCGAGCAAAGTGGACTTGATCATTGTCTAAATCATATTATACTATACTAGTATACTAGTTCATTCGGATAATGTTAAACAATTGATTTATTTTCCGATTATTTTGCCAAAAAATGAATACCTTTGACTTGCATGATTTGCTCCTGGTATTTTCCCATCATCTTGGCCAACAATGCGTTCAGGGGTGTAAATGCAGTCAATACCGCAATACCGGTGAGAGATGCCGGACCCAACTGTTTCCATAGCAACACTATGGCAATGGTGATCTGAAATACGGCCCCCCAGATGCTGTGGATGCCGTGCAAAGATGCTGTACACGTCAGAAATGTCATCATGACGCATCATGACGTCATCAGAAGAACATGTTGAAACAGTCACGGTAATTACCGCAAACCATCTCGGTTATAAACGTGACTCACTCTCCAGCCTCTGCACATCCACGGTGAGGAGATTTGTAATTTCTCCAACAGTTTGTTGTTGTCTCGCCTTTGAGGAAAGCCTCATTGACTTTTGGTAAACAGCTAATGCTCCTGCCGTATTGGCCTGAAAATAATGAATTTTAAATTTCAAAAATGGTCGTGAAAACTTTTATTTCAAATTTATAAAAAAATAAATCAGAATAAATGATGAATAAATCAGGATAAATAATAAATAAATCATAATAATTAATAAAAAATGTACCATGTTGGCAATCGTAAAAGTGCAATACCAAAAGTATTGCCCGGAGAGAGACTCTGAGACTGAGACTAAAAATAGAGTCAACACGAGCCCCAGCCCCATGTTCAAATTTGTCGATCTACAATGGGTCAGCAGTGGTCGATTGGAAATTTCACTGACTTCTCTGCGACGAATAAGATGAGCTGTTGTAGAATGAGAGGACCCCCAAACATAATGGTGTCGTGGAATAACCGGATGAATCCGACTTTAAATAACTCCCAGCCAACCACATCGACCATGACCCACACGAATGATTGTCTACAACCAGTCAATTTTTTAAAATTTAAAAAAAAACATGACATCATGTCATGACATCTCACCCCTTTCTCTTCTCTCTAGATCGTCTCAAAGTCTCAGCGATGCTCTCTGGGTCGTTAGTGATAGGAAGACCGAATAAATCTTCGGGTTCAAGTCTTCGTGAATGGCCGAGCGCCATGAGAGGACTAACCCAAGAATATGTGAATCTTTTTGGCAGGTTGTAGATGGGTTCGGGGGACACCTGCGAGATTCTCGTGAGTTTTCTATGATTTTTCGGGCTTGAATTGTTTTTGAAAATTCGAATCGGTAAGCGCACGGTACTTACCGTGACTTTGTGAGATCACGAAAAAGTGGTAAAAAAATCTCACCTTTTTTTGGAAAACTCCAGGCTCCTCCTCCTCATCATCAGCTTCTATGACCTTCATGTCTGTGTCTGAAACCTCTGTGTAGTCGCTAGGCAGCTGCCAAATTATTGGTGTGAATTTCAAAATAAAATGAAATGTTCAGCAGATCACATAATCAAATGTAAGTACCTCATTTATGTATAGAGTCACAATGACCGAAAGAGCTCCTATAATCACGATACAGATGTCAAAAATGAGCTGTAAATGTTATTCATTGATGTTCATGATTCTAATGTTCAAAGGATGAAGCTAACCTTTAGCCAGTGTGCGGTGTGTAATTCTTGGAACATCTGTACTCCTGTCGAGATGTAAATGACCACTATCCATGTCTTGGCAACCCAATGTAATTTTCTTCCTCTGCTATATTCGAAATATGACAGCAGTATTAATATTGCCTGACTTCTATCAGAATGAGTGACGAGATGGTACAAAGGCCATGATCAATCATTAACAAGAGATCACCCATCCTGTAACTTGAAGGGCTGCACCAATGGCATCATATAGAGGTATCCTCCCCAATAGGGCTAAAGGCTTGACCAGTGAAAGCGTAGCCAATGATCCAAAGATGACATAACGTGATAACTGAGAGTATGTCAACATGGAGTCAAGGTGATCATCAAGACCTGTGTGTAGGTGACGGGAAGACCAACATTACTACCCGGGGATAGACTTAGTATCCTCTTTATAGAGAAGAAGATCAACACGAGCGTGATAATGCTCGTCAGTATTCTGATCAGTGTCAACCTGGAATAAAATGGCGAAAGACGCAAGACTCACATGTTCTGGAAGCACGGGGATAATCTTCCCTCCTCAAAGACATTCTATAAATATCAGTTAGGTCTTTATCTATCCACATTACCAGTGTGCTTGAGCCACATATCCCGCTCATGGTGGCTGAAAAATGATCGGACATATTTGAGGAATATTTCCGTTCATTCTCCGAATACCGTTCTATTGATTTTCTTCTGTGATTTCAAGACACTGGAAGCAGCCGGCAGGAACCACGTTAATATCACGCGAACTGCCGCAACCGGCGGTAACGAATCGCAGTGCCTTAGAGAACATATCCTGCCGCATCACAAAGATCATAGAAATTCTTACTGTACATTTTCGCGGTGCTTACCGAGACATTACCTGCTAAATCTCCTAACGTGACAATTTGCTCAATCTCATGCGGTTATTACCGTGAGATGGATGACATTGATTAACAGATTTTAAGAGCTCTCTTTTCTTAATGTCCGCATGTCCTGTGGAGTATGGACACGCCCAAGATATCTAGATTAAGATATCTTCTTTATGCAAGAGCTGAACAAAATATTCCTCAGTGTGTCTTGCAAAACTTAAAAGGACTATTCCAAAAAAAACTAAAATGCCACAAATCATCTCTGCAAGCAAATATAAAAAGGTACAATAATTGGAGATTTTGAACAATCTGTAAATGAAGACTCTATGATTTTGGCCGGTTGTAGACTCGCTAACTTACATTACAAAACGGCGACATCATCATCGTCAAGCAAGCTTCAGACATCTTGTCATTTGCACAAGATTCACTAGCAAATTCAAGCTTTAAAAAAAGATTCGATATCATCGATGCAAACGAGTTTCATCACTCGATTGCAAGGGCGAACCTCGCATGATGTGCGTAATGAGTTGGTATTTTTGCACAGCGGTTTCAAATTCCCAGTAGCAACACGTGAAGTCCAGAGCGGTGACTTGGTGGACAATTACTCCATTTTTCGTCATTTTTCGTCTTTTTGGGCAGTCCCGCTTTCCCCAAGCGGCCCGTTGGTGATTCATTTTCGAAGAATGATTTTCGAGCGGGACGACCAGGCCCGCTTGGCAGAAATTGTCAAAGATCACATGCGATGTGATTTTTAAATAACTTGATGAAGTGATCAATCATCACAAGCGCAGGTGAAAGGTCACATCAAATGCAGTCGTTTTGTAACCATTAACAGAACTCAATCTTCTCGAGTCAGTAGAGACACTAAAGACGATACGAGACACAAAGAAGAGATTACACACATTGGTACTGGTCACAAATGGTTCGCCTCGATAATTGATCAATCATT
>MZNV01002996.1:0-18729 GCA_002081555.1 Protostelium mycophagum | reverse complement strand
CTTGCACACTGCGTTGAGGTAGGGAAGGCTGTTCCATAGCTCATCATAAGTGAGAGGTCTGTCTTCAGGGAATGTCTGTATACCTTATCACCGGAAGATTCTTGTACAAAGAAACAGATCTACTTACGTCGAGTATCTCCTTTCTCAGCTTATCTTGGATATGTGGATTCTCTGCCAATCTCTGTAACGTCCAAGTCAAGGCAGAGGAAGTTGTCTCGTGACCAGCAGCCAAGAAGGTCAAACATTGGTCCATTATCTCCCTTCTCGTGACCAGCAGCCAAGAAGGTCAAACATTGGTCCATTATCTCCCTGAAAATGACGTCAACTACATGCCATCAATTGAGCGAAAAATTTCTCTTTTGCAGAACAAACCTGAATATCCTTTTTCTTCAAATCGTTTCCGTTGGCTTGCGCTTCCATCAGCTCCGCCTTCTTTTGTAACAAGAGGTTATCTGTGATATTTTCCACGGCTTTACGGTGCTGGTAAATATCATTATGATGTTAAACTGAAGAAATAGATAAATACCTTCATGATGTGCTTGTTCAATGGGTCGAGGTTTTCAATCCCCTTCAGAAAAGGAAATATAGCTGCAAGATAATATAAAACCACATAGGCCATGCCACTGTCCTCAACACTCATCAGCACGCGGTACGCATTAGCCATGGGCTCATCTTCACTTTCTAAGGAGTTAAACTCATAATCGAAACCTGAGATGATCAGTGACTGATGACAGAGGTACATTTGTGGCTTGTGATGACGTCATACCCGCAAGACCGATGATATCAAGGGTAGCCCTAGAAAGCCACGAAGCAACCTCCAAACGCGCTGTTTCCGTTGTAGATGTAACCTGCAGACTTAAATGATGCAAGTACAAGCTGCAACAACAGACTTGAAAAGATAGAGTGCAAAACTACCTCCGTTTTCCATTTCTGTACAAGCTTTGCCGCTGGACCCCAGAATATTGGTGTCAAGTCTTTAATTTTTGGAACAGAGAAGGCGGCGTCAAGAGCTCTCCTCTGCCTTTTGTGATCAAAACCTGCAGGTGTTAGTGACTGGTGCTTGCACATTGTATGTACAATGCGGGACTCTATACCTTCTGCGGTGAGAAGGCCGTCACCGAGTAGTTTGGCGAGAAAGGATCTGGACTCTTCCGGTTTGGGGTAGTCGTAAGCACCAGTCACTAATACCTGTCCTCTTTAGTTCGATGATGATGACAAATGTGAGAGCTCACCCTGCTGATGGCTTTGGGATCGTAGACGTACACTCTTGGAGTAAAGAAGAAGTACGTCTTCATAAATCCATATTTCACCTCTCTGCTCCATCGTCGCTGAGGTACTCCTGGCTCCTCATCCATGATCGACTTGATGTGTCCAAAGAGGAAGTGCCTGCCAGGAGCTGTTGGGATCTCATTCAGTGGACTGGTGAACCTTTTTATCACGGCAATAATCAAGGGAATGGCAATAGCAGCGAGAGAGAAGAGGATGATCGTGCTCATGCTTATGTATGCTTGATTTTTCAAGTGTCAATTGGTGTTTGTGTCCAAGGAGGCTCCGGTTTGGTTGAGAAGTCCATCAATATTGGAAATGTCAAAAGTGTCTCGGAGGTTGCGAGAGAGCAACCCCGCGGGAAGTATCAAGGAAGACATGATGACAATCTGCAATTCTGTCCCGAAAGCGAAGGAACTACGCCCGATTTTTGACAACCATTTCCTCAGATATTTCAAGTTCCCCCAAAGATTATCAATATGACCACTGTAAATCAAATATTGTTATTAATAATGGAAATCATTCAGAAAATCCCAGAACAACAGTTGAATACAACATTAATTGAATATCAATTCGAACCAAAAATTCTTTTAAATCGAGGTTAAAAGATCTCCCAGTATACCCCTAGAAAATTGGTGGAAAAAGCTGTTTCATTGTAATTTTGGTGAAAATTCCGAATTCTGTGAATCTTACTTGTCCAAAAAAGAATGATATTTTAACGTGGCTTGTTTGCGATAAGCTACCGTGGCTTCACGTCAAAATCTCTTCTCATAATTTTTTAGCGTTTCCGTGAACAGAAGAATACACGCGGATCTACAATTCATGTGGTGAAAGGGTACAATTTACGGTTACAACCGTAATGTTTGCGTCAACTAACCACATTTTGGCAGCCCGGATTGCGAAATACCCGCCATTTTCGAATTGTCCAGAATAGAAAGAGTCCCACAACACTGCATAAAAGACATGGATTGGTCAAGAACACCACAGTCACCAATAGTCACCGGTAATTGGAACAGAGAAGGGAAGCCCATTCCTGTTGCATCGCCAGAGTGTACGACTCCACCGATTTCACACGAGACATCGCTAGGAGTACCGAGTGCAACAGGTATTGTCGGTTTCAACTGCATCTCACTGAATGTCTGAAGGAAGAGAGCGGGCGAGATCAATCGGCAAAGTTTGTATCACTTCTGCATGGACGATGATTAATCTTTCGACAGTCCGGCAAAGAGATCTTGAATCATATAGGAGAGATTTTTCACATCAAGAGGCATTCTCTCCCCGAAGATGATGCTCCAACCGCTGCCAACACAGAGCCTGAGCACGGTATTGGAGCTCCTCTCACGGATTTTCTTCCAAAACAGTGAGCGCTTAGACATGGTTACGTTGATCATTTTGTGGCCGACGATGATGATTCGTCTTCGACCATCATCTCAAGACAAAATGAGCAGAACAAGTCCAGTTCATCGACACAAGTGTACTAATTCGTCCTCATTTTCGTAATCCGTCCTCATTTTCATTTCAGGAACGAAGCAGCCATTCAGCTGCCCTCTGTGAAGCCGAGCCCTCTCGGTGTTTCAAGCCGTGGGCAGGTGTTTCATCTTGATGAGAATCTTGCATACATTTCAATCATTTTTTTAAATTATTAATGATCATTTTACAAGTTGGAACAAGAGAATGATGAATTAGAAGTAGAAAAGCTGGAAGTAATGAATAGATTAAAGTGGATAGAGAACAGGCAAAATGAAATACACAAGGAGCTGGTAATTCATCTGGACAATTCTTTTTGTTGACTTGACAAATTAATTTTGCCGTTTTTTGGCGATTTTTTCAAAGTCACAAAATAAATTGAAATTCATTATCAAAAAATAGTGATGTACACTTATGAATAGTAAATTTTGAACAGGACGCATTACCTCTATTTGCGTCAATGACGAGCAAACTTGCTCAGAGCGACCTCGAAGCAATCAACGCGATGACCGCTATATCTAAGGGATTGCATGAACCTGCACAGACACATGAAGAGAGGAAATTGAATGGCTATAGAGAAGGTGACTCTTTCAGTCATATTTTTTTATGTGGTATAGATAAAGCAGATATATGCACAAATTTTTTTCAGCATAAAAGTGGAAAGTAACGTGTTTTGCACAGATCTACACTGCCGCTGTGCCGCGATGAGCTATGTGTTGAGATTTTTTTCCAAAAAGAGTGATGAATTGATATGACTTTGATGTCAACTGACATACTCGACAGCCGATATAGAGGAGCTAAGAAAGGATATTAACTCGAACGTAAAAGAGAACAAAGAGGTTCGCACACATCGGAGAGGGATCATCAGAGCGATGACGTACCGAGACCTGAAAAAGTAGCATCTGATCTTCGATCATGAGATTTGATGGAGAACTTTGCAAAGTTGCTGGAAATTGTTTGACATCAAGGGATCCATATCTGTAAATTGTATGTCATATTGATATGCACAGACCTCCCACCATAGTATCAGATGAACAGTTATTGACACTGATTGAGAATCATGGAGAAGCGTCCCACACAGCGTTGTTGGAGCCGGAGTACACCAGGTGGTATAATGGAGCTGGTGAGTTTCTCCATCATCGAGATGAATGTTTTCCGTTGGTCTTGCAAGTACTTTTTCCTGTTATTTGGGTGATTCATGACACGTCATCACGAAGCTTCCAAGCCGCAATGCAGAAGAGATATCTCAAGATGTTGTCATTGTCTAAATCGACAGGTGTCATCGGGTATATTGCATCTGACAAGTATGCAATTGTCATGTCTGATCCACTGTGCCGCACCCAAGACTTGGAGAATGTCATAACTGATTTTATTCATCATACTGAGGTATATTTCCTACACAAATAAATCATTTTTTTCAAATTATATTTTTTTTCAATATTTTTTAAAAATAAATTTTTAATTGAAGATTTTGGACGAAAAAATTAATATTTTCAGGAACACAAGATGAAAATTGTATGGTTAGTCTGTACAGAAGCAACACAGAAGATATTATCGGATAAATACAATTGGTCAGCATTATCATGTGCAAAGGAAGATATCGTCGATTTGACTTCCTTGAAAGAGGTAAATCCCCGGACTTTTTATCACATCACGAATCATCCTGTCGATTTTTGAGGCTTTGCGCTGAGAGAAATTGCTGTGTTGAGAGAAAAATGAATTTGATATAAAAAGGTGGCATCAGTACGACAATCATGCAACAGAGCAAAAAGAGCAAAGTGTGAATTTTTCGAGGCACACATGCTACCGGATGAGGAGGTATTGAGGATATTTATTGTTTATTTCATATACGTCAAAGTTTTGTGCGGTAGTTACCGTGGATAAACACGAGATGGAACCGTGATCTGTACAAAACACATATATATTTTGTAAACAAAAAAATATACAACAAAATCAATATGTTCAGGTGCAAAGGTCGATTAACTCTTGCTTGGAATTGTGGCAAAAAAACAGAACTGGCGAGCAACTCTACATCACCAACATCAAACCATTTGATTGTCCGGAGAGAAGGAGATGGTACTACGTGAAAGATGAGAACCACGATGTGGTCGGATTCTGCACGATTCACAAACTGAGAATGGGAATGTGGTCAGTAGAACATGCGATCATCCCTCCTGGTGCCCCAAAAGGTGGAGATCATGATCCTCATTCCATTCTTGCTGATGATGACAGGTACCAGCGAGTTGTTGCTATGGACAATGATGCAGAACCTCTCAAAGCAAGGATTCAAGAAGTTAACATTTGGTGTCTCTGCGGCTGAAGAATTCGTTCCAGTGCATGGCTTAAGTGGAATCAAGGTGAGCATTCGTCATGCGCGAGAAAATGAAACAAATCAGATGCAATTCTTGAGTACCTCATACAAGAGCATCATCAACACCTTTAAGCTGACGAATCGTGGTGATTTCAGAAAGAAGTTCGGAGCTTCAGAAGTGCCGGTGTACATCTCCTTCCATTCTTTTGGTGCCGGTGCTTTGAAGGCTCTTTTGAAAACACTCGTTGAATAGATATGATATCTTCGTTACACACTGCGACAAATTAGAATCTAAAAATAGAATTACAATAACACCTGTGACAAAGCCTCATCTTCATTCATGTATTGTCAAATGTAGAGGTGTTTCATGCAACTCAAAAACGTGGAGTGAGGAATGTTAATAATCCAATAATAAACTTTATACATGCGATTCAATTCTGCTGGGTGGACGTCTATGGTATCACTGTGTATTCATTCTTATGATCCACTCGGGCTCTGTAGTGAGCAGCAACTCTGAGGAATATACTGAGAATGAGGGGAATGATGCATCCCATAAAGATGGCCAATCCTGATTCCTGACAATAATCTTGGCACAATGACTTGTTGTGTTGGATCATGTTGACCACTGTCCATAAGATGCAGCCCATCGCACCCGCTGTGAGTAGTTGACCGGCATAAAAACATGCTTCTAGCCACCGATTACATCTTCGGAACCAAAGGAAGACGTATAATGATATGAGATCCGCTCCAATCGCTGGTATCGTTAAGAATGTCCATTGTGGCGTCAACACGAAGATGACGATGGTCTCCGCGATCAACACCGCCACACTAAGAAATATGTAGAAGGTGACTCCGCCCGCGAGGTTGATGTTTGAAGAGGTTGAGACTGCCATCCGAGTTTGTAAGATGTGATCCAGAGAGTGCCATCGGATAAACCTATTCTTCCGTTTCTCCGGTAATACCACCAGTGCGGAGATGCCAGACGGATGTCTGCAACGTCAAAACGTGATGTCTCTGGTTTTGAGTCTGTTCACCCATAAATATTTAACTCCTTCAAACACTACTTTATACAGACCAAATAAATGTATTGGTCTCTTGCCATAAAAAGACCTTTTCTTCTCATCATTAACAGTATTTATAGTTTCTATTATACATTGATATCGATAATATTCAATCTATATCCCTTGCAGTTATTTATCTATTATAAATTTATCTTAACCCATACTTTCTTCAGGATAAAAGCCGAAATTATGATTTTCTGGGAAATATCTCTCAAGCATACTGGCCTCCTCAGCCATAGCTTCAATACTTCTTTTCTCGCGAGGCTTTTCGATCTGCATCATTGAGATGTTTGTACATTATTTCGGTGCCATCACCTCAGTGTACACGTCATCATTTCTGGCAAAATCTCCCGGTCTTCTTGGGATGATGTGTAAGTGCACGTGGTGGACTGTCTGTCCAGAGTCCGGTCCATCCTAATCACGTGAGAAAGCTTTTATGGACACTGATCAGAAGCCCACTTGTACTGCCATGTTCATTGAGGTAGAGGGCCACTGGAGGTGTTTAAAACCCAAGAGGAAAGTCATAGACTCACTACTGTTGTGATCACTTTCGAAACTTTTTGTGAGGAGATGAAAATGTCTGAGATTTCCTCTTGTGTCAACTGAGAGAATCTTTCCACTTTTCTTTTGGGGATGATCATCACATGCCCTGAGACGTTAGCTCTCTATAATTATAGCTCAGATTACCAGGTACCACAGGCATGAGATTAACTATCCCAAGACTCAATTTCGACCGAAAGAACACTTGTCTCGCGTCTAATTTGTACTGACCAAACCAAATGGGTCTTGCTGCTGACATGATGGCAGAAGATCTGATCTGGATTTAATTCGACAAATTACAACGCGCCCAAGAAAAAAATACTGGACGGAAAATTAGACATTTTTTCGAAATTCCCCAAACCAAATTTCATTTCTCAACACCACACGAGCCATGGACGAGAGCCGCCTGCGAACGATCAGCCGCCTCATCATCGAAAAAGTGGAAGATAGATCGATTCACTCTTCATATCTGTTGGTTTCAGACGATGAACATCAAAGACCTCCTAATCTTGTCGATTCTTACAACGAACCCGTTCGTGACGATCGGTTTGATCCTTTTAATCCCTCTGAGTGTAAGTCTCCCCAGATTGCCATTTTCATCGTGATATTCTCATCAACTCAAGTAATATTGACAGGTCCAAAGCTTTGTTTTTCGAGCTTTGGATTCTGCAGTCCTTTTAAACACATACCTGGTGAACCAGTGGTGCGGTTAAGTAAGGCAGAATTCCCAAGTTACTGCGAGAAGTATTACCAAGACGAAAACTTTAGGATTTTGGTTAATCAGTCTCTCAAGGTGATTGTACATTTTCAACACAAGGTGTTCTCATTTTTTTTTAGACCATCACACAAAATTGCCTGGGAACCCACGAAGACGACTCCAAAGCGTCAACATCCAGACCCAAGGTAGGTCTCATTCTTTACTACTTCTCTTATGGTTGCCCAGAGTCCCATCGATGTGGCGATCATACAACAGCGCGACAGAATAAATCCGGGTTTGAAGGAAGTCATCAAGGAGGCAGTATGGGGACCTAATCTGACGAGTGAGGTGAATGATTTCACAGAACGTTCCAAATAATGAGATTGATCTTCTTTTAGACAATACAACAATACAAAAATATCATGAACACAAGGATCGACGACGAAAACTTAACAAAAGTAAATACAAAACAAATTGAAACACTAGCTCAGGTGATTTATTTTGAATTTTCAAATACTGTTTAATTTATTTCGTATTTATAAAATTCTTTTTTCTGAAGACAATTTAGATTTTAGCCAGACAAATTTTTCGAAAAATTCTGGCGGATTGCACATATATGATTTTACGTGATATCGTTGTAGACGAGACCGCCTCCTCCATATCCCAGCAGGTAACTATGTCTCGTTGTATTCCACGAAAATCCTGAACCCGGGCAGGTGGCGTCGACACTCGCGCCTGTCGACATTCATGAGCTGATGGCGAAGATAGAGAGAATTTCAGTGGATATTGATGGTCTTGAATTTGAGTTTTTGGAAGGGCCTGAATATAATTAAATGTACATTTATCTTATAAATTCAAATATATTATATATATATATTTGTGTATAAGCTTCTAGACGAATGTCCTCTGCAAATTGATGCATAAGTTTTGTCATCTATCATATAAAACTCTTACAAATGCTTTGCAGAGAATTTACAAACTGATCACAGAAAGCAAGCATTTGGTATGTGTTCAGTTGTATATAAATGCACTATTCTATTCATTTTTATATGATGTCATTACATACATGGACTCAAACAAAGAGGTTTTGCAAAATGTCTTTTGTGATAGCTGTGACTACAACTATCAGCATTTACGTTGGTGACAAGACATTTTTCCGACACACAACAAAGATGGGTGATGTGAGTAACAGTTGGTCCTTTCATCCTCTATGTTACATACCTAATGTAACTGCAGCCTTTTCCAGCCGGACTCTCTGAGGAATATAAAGAGGCATTTAACTTCTTTGACAAAGAGAAGACTGGCAAAGTACAACCACAAGACCTCGGTATGTGTTGTGCATGATATACCTCTGGAGATCCTTCGGATGACATTATGTTAATGGGTGCATAGGGGCGCTTATGAGATCGGTTGGTGAGAATCTCAATGACCAGCAGCTGTCTGGCCTTTGTGGAGGACAGCCGATTGACTATAATAAATTTGTGGACTATTTCCGCAGAAAATGGGACAAGGCATCGGCCTTCGACGAGGTAACCGTTCTGTCAAATCACCTATCCATAATCATCTAAATAACGACTTTGTGAGTTGGCATTTATTTTCATCTGCAGGTTATTGAAGGATTTCAATTCTTCGATTATGCAGGAAATGGAACGGTTCGAGCTGATGATCTGAGAAGACTTCTCACCAGTATCGGACAGGTATTTCCTACCGTCTCTTATTTTATATTGAAAGCTCTACAGCCACTCAGCAGCGCCGAAGTAGAAGATCTGATCAAAGAGGCGGGTGGTGATGTGAGTATCTGTGAAATCATTTGTCGAATGGTAACGTCCTACTGGAAGTTTCACAGCGTGGTGCGCCACATTAAAAGTGTTTATATGAACAACACCAAATGTAGAAGAGATTTATTCAGAAATCAAACATCTAGAGAGAAATGTTCTGAAAGCAACATAGTTGTATATTTTATCACTAGAATATCTAGAAGTCTCAAAAATAAACACGAACAAAACGAAACATTTTATATGGTCGGCGTGTGCTGATGTTTGTCATGATCAGCACTAGTATTTCAACTTACAAGACACAGACTATAAGATATCATGAGTTCACAACCAAGATGTTGAGCAAGGGACAATAACAAGATAAAGACATTGTTGTATTAAATCGGCCAATATTGTACACTATTATCAAAATGAAAATATCATTTGGGTTGCAATATGATTGCAGGATTTGGTGAGATTTCCCCGTTTCTCGTTAATAAACACGTTAATTACCGAGATTTTTAACGTAGTGGGGAATCCGACCAAACTCTGCAATATCATCAGAAGAAAATTGTTAAAGAATGTACTGCTCACAGAACTTGATTTTCATGCGGTTTCTGCATAAACTCACTGATTAAACGAAATTGTTTTTTCACTGCCGATTTATTCATCATTTCGGCCCGATCTTTTTGATCGCCGATGATGGCTCAATCGCCGAAATTGAATCCACCCCACGAAGAAAAGAAAATCAAGCTTACACCAATATGAGCACAATTATCCTCTTCTCTCTCGCTGCTGTTGCCATTCCCTTGATTATTGCCGTGATAAAAAGGTTCACCAGTCCACTGAATGAGATCCCAACAGCTCCTGGCAGACACTTCTTCTTCGGACACACAAAATCCATTTCGGATGAAGAGCCAGGAGTACCTCAGCGACGATGGAGCAGAGAGCTCAAATACGGCATCATGAAGACGTACTTCTTCTTTACTCCAAGAGTGTACGTCTACGATCCCAAAGCCATCAGCAGGGTGAGCTCTCACATTTATCATCATCATCGAACTAAAGAGGACAGGTGTTAGTGACTGGTGCTTACGACTACCCCAAACCGGAAGAGTCCAGATTCTTCATTACCAAAATTCTAGGTGACGGCCTTCTCACTGCAGAAGGTACAGATCTTAGAACTTTTCACTTTTAATGACCAAACTGCAGGTTTCGATCACAAAAAGCAGAGGAGAGCTCTGGATGCTGCCTTCTCTGTTCCAAAAATTAAAGACTTGACACCAATATTCTGGGATCCAGCAACAAAACTTGTACAGAACTGGAAAAAACAGGTGGTTTTACACTCTATTTTTAGAAATAATTGTCGATCATCCACTCGCTATTGGTATTCAAATGGTCTAATTACTTTTTCTCTAAAGAACGGTTACAGGTTACTTCCACAACAGAAACGGTCCGTCTAGACGTTGCTTCGTGGCTTTCCAGAGCCACTCTGGATATCATTGGTCTTGCAGGTATGACTTTCACTTGAAGGAAAAATGAGTACATATTGGTTGTAGATTGATCTTTGCCCAGGTTTTGATTACGAGTTCAACTCTTTAGATAATGACGATGAGCCCATGGCCAACGCATACCGCCTATTGACCAGCGGGGGACAACCCGGGTTGAGCTTTGCGGCTCTGGCTTTTCTTACAATAGTGTTCCCTTTCTTAAGAGGAATTGAAAATGTGCACCCATTCATCAAGCACATGGTCAAGGTGAATTTATATTCACTTTGAATCTCTCACATCAACAGTGAGACATCTCTTCTTCTGTTGTGGTGCGATTATAAAGATGTCTTCATCGTGTGATATAATACTCAAGTCTTGTAGCATCGTAAAGCAGTAGAAGAAATCACGGAAAAGCTCTTGTTACAGAAGAAAGCAGAAATGGCGGAAGCACAAGCCAACGGAGAAGCGCCAAAGAAGAAGGACATACTGAGTATATTGATCAGAGATAATATGGGAAATGCAGAGCCTCTATCAGACAGGTGTGTATGTGCACACAAGAATCATCAAAAACCAATGATTACATCTATCCTGATGAGTACCATGCTGACATATATGTAGGGAGATAATGGACCAATGTTTGACCTTCTTGGCTGCTGGTCACGAGACAACTTCCTCTGCCTTGACTTGGACGTTACAGAGATTGGCAGAGAATCCACATATCCAAGATAAGCTGAGAAAGGAGATACTCGACGTAAGTAGATCTGTTTCTTTGTACAAGAATCTTCCGGTGATAAGGTATACAGACATTCCCTGAAGACAGACCTCTCACTTATGATGAGCTATGGAACAGCCTTCCCTACCTCAACGCAGTGTGCAAGGAAGTCTTACGGTACATAGACATCTCATCGATATTTCACTGAATCATCCAGTCTTGACTCACCCGTGCCCCTCACGATAAGAGAAGCATCAAAGGATGATGTCCTGTGCGGCTACAAGATTCCCAAGGGAACAACCCTTGTTATTCCCGGAATAATCTCACAGACCCACCCTGATATATGGGGTCCAGACGGAGACAAATTTGACCCAGAGAGGTTCATCGAGCCAGGCAGACTGTCTGAAGCCGCCAGAGGTGACATAATTGTGTTGTGGAGCATTATGCTGATGAAGACAGGACCTTATGCCAATCTGACTTTCATTGCTGGGGCAAGGATGTGCATCGGTCATCGCTTTGCCACAACAGAGATGAGAGCACTTCTTGTTGCTATGGTCAGAAACTTCATCTTTGAAGAAGATCAGCCCGGACAGCACATCAAGAGGACGGCCATGTTGGTGGTGATTCCCAAAGGAAGAGACCTCTACCTCAAGGTGAAGAGAGTGCAAGCTTGACCAAACATGAAAAAAAATAAAGAGGTGAACTCGTCTGTTGAAAAATTCGGTTTGTGGAATTTTATTTCAAAAGGAATCGGTCTAAAGCTTGGTCTATGAAAGCTGATGTCTTCCAATGTTCAGATCTCATGTGCACGATGGTGTGATCTTGATGTATATAGAACCTCATGGCCATATGGTACTCTGGTGCAAGGAAAATAATTGCCCTCCTGCTCTCGCCATCATCTATTTCTTTCAGAATTTATTCACTTTTAATAAATTTCTTGATTTTATCACAAATATCCACTAAAAAAATCCCAAAACGGGCAAATGAAATTTATAAATTATAAATAGAAATCTTCACCTGGGATTAAATACTCCTTGAAACGGTTATCTAGATGTGATATCATATCCTCTTGTCTTGTGTTCAACCTCTTCACTGATGACGTGCCACGTGCCTTTTGTGCCTCTTTGGCGTTCTCTTTGCTGTTGTTGCTTGTGTTTACATTCCATATGTCTTTGAACAAATCTGTAATGATCTTCGTTTGTATTTCCTAAAAAATATAAGAGTTTATCCAAATCAATACATCGATCAAAATTTCCCGCCAAAACCAACCTTTCAAAATTCAAAATCAAAGGCGTACCTTGGATGCGGGAGGTATTTGTACCGGCAGGAATAAATCGTGAAATTCAACAGATATCGGGTCGATCTTACAGTCACCTCGCGAAGCTTTGTTTCCGTAGGAAAACGAAACGTTACCGTTCAGAGTAGTCGGAAAAGGCGTGTGCGGTGTGATTATTATTTCTATTGAGTAAACATGAGGGAATCCACCTGTACATATCAATTCAATTATGGTCACAGATCCTTATGAAAAATATTTTTATTGCTGCGCAGTCATATCTACAACGGTTTTCGATCGTGACAGATAAACTAAAACTCACATTGGTTTTCGTGTGTTTTCTTCAATAAAATGGGTAATAGTATGGGGTCCACGCGGTCATATTTGGCACTGTTATCAAAGGTGATCTCCACGGATACGATTCTGTCAATGTCTACATCTTGTGTGTTGTTGAATTGTAGATGCACGAATTTCTTGATAGTCCATTGGTTGTTGGAAATATATTCGTAATAATCCCTGAAATAAATATCAATTATTAATGAATATTATTCAAAATAAAAAAGTGAGTTTCTGGTTTTTTATATTTTTGGTGAAATGCGTACGCAAATGCGCACAATTCCATAACTCGATGACGATCATAAATGCGTACGCAAATGCGCACAATGCGTATTTCTGTTGCTTTCTGTGCATCTGTGTCAATTTTGCAATACGCTTCGACAAACTTGAGTGTCGAAGCAAAGTTATAAAATACATTTCGTATGAATTATACCTCAATCCTCTATACTCCTGCACTCTATCCTCTTCATTATGGCTCAATCTCCCTGGTGATTTCGGCCACAGCGTCTGTCAAACATGTCAATATTTATAATCAAAACGATTGTAGATACCTCTGTAGAAGCGGTGATGGATATGATATTGGGGAAATGAGTGATATTACACTCATCCTTCGCTCTTATCTTTGTAGCAGATACATATGATGCTAATATACTCAATTTAAATTTATGAAAATAAAATAAACATGCCGATCCGAAATACTTTTCTCGTAAAAGAGGTTTCGTTCATTGGACAACTTGCAGACATCCTTTACGATTGGATTTCAAAGAGCTTTGCATGTACCAATATGATGAAGAAGTGCGGTTGATGTACCTGTGTCTTTTGTGGATATCGTAGAGAAAGCCTCCAATACCCTCTTGTTGTTCTCCCATGTGGAGTGTGTCAACAATCTCAACAGAAATTGTGCCCTGTCTCTTATCTCGATATCCTACGAATATTTATATTATATTTTATAATCATATATTTATATCATGTTTTATAATCATATATTTATATTATATTTTATAATCATATATTTATATTATATTTTCGGATTTATATTCTACAAATAAATATTATATTTGTGTAGAGATATCTACCTGATAATAATCGGACAGAAAGGACAATATCTTGTGCAGATTCTCGAATATCACATCACTACGGAACGTTTTCAACGAGACCTAATGAAGGTCATTAATGATATGTACATCTACTCACTCTGCATATCTCTAATATATTATGCCCTGATGTCCAATCCACGCCAACATTACTTGAAGTCCTCATCATAACATATAGTCCGTTTAATATGGGCTGTATTCATTTAAGTCTATGAGAAAAATGACATCGTTGAATGCACCATCCTTGCATTGCAGTTACGGAATAATATTTATGTTGTTACAGAGACCTTCGGGTTGTTGCGGCTCTGCCGCACCACAGAAACGAAAATAAATAAACACTCTGCTGTCACGTTATATTAAGGAATGCCTCTCATGTTACTATTAACAGACATTCGCTTTTACATCTGCGGCTCCGCCGCAATGAAACCGAGTGATGATGTGGCATCCATCTACAACGAAAAATACCCATAATAGAAACAATACTCACATTTGCCGGGCTGTTTGGATCCTCCATGATGTACTTTATCATCGGATAATATTTATAATATTCAAAAGGAGGCAATACCGCAATACCCTGCCCCAAAATCCGCTTCAATACCCCGTCCATCCGTACTATCTCGTTCTGGTATTCGACATCAAGTTGTTGGTTACGCTCTAAGCCAAGCTTTGAGACGGGGGAGCTGTCAAGTTGTTTGTAAATCGTGGTGATCTTACATCCCATGTTGGTAAAATTCAACCCAAATTTGGGGTGTAACATCAGGATGTTCATGAGATATCTTGGTTGATGTCAGAATGTAAAGATGAGATGTCTAGAGAAGATATCAGATGTCGTATCACCTCTGTAGATCTTGGAATATTACTGGAAATCTGAGTAGTAGTAATAATATATAGTGGAATAAAACGTTAACAATGGCGTCATCATTAGAATAATATTCATATCCTCTGATACTGTTCAATGCCTAAATAATATCAATAAAAATTCCTAAGAAATATTTAAATATTTTTAAATGATTTCTAATTAAATAAAATAAATACTTGTATTAGCTGGGGTGACGGTAATAAATTAGCCTCCTCAGGCATGAAGCAATTTGCCAATGCAAACCTGACATATTGTCATACATCACATCCCATGATATCATCACTCACAGCTTGGTGTATTTCAACGATATCGTATCGAATGACGTCGGATAAAAGTACGGATAAATAGGATTCAGCAGCAGTGCCGCTCTGTGCAATTTTCTTATGATATCATCGTGGCTGTTGTTATGACCACCTTGGGACATGTCTGAGACATCATTGGAGGGGTTGTAGTCGAGCAACATGCGGATACACATCATACGGTCCTCCGTGCTTCTAAATATAGATCAGTATCTTTTGGCGCGAATTTATTGTTGAACAGAAAAGAGGATGTGATACATGGGTTTGATAAGGTGCAGTGTGTTTATAATACAATCACTTGGTGTCTGTGTTTAGGATTTAGTCGAATTTTATTTGGATGTCTGTTTTTGCACTGCGGCTCTGCCGCGATATTTACAGAGGCTTACAGAATAATTTTGCTTGTGCTGCGGGCTCTACGGTCACAACAAATACATTGCTCTCCGCCGTGTTATCCATATAACGCTGCGTGCCGAAGATACTCACATCGATGATGTCTTTGTGAAGTGTGACAGTCTCTGATATAGTATCTCTTGCTGGTCCCCTGTTATAATATCTTGGACATTTATACACAATCTCAGCAGTTCGTGAAGTAATAAAATATTATGGCAATACATATATCTCAAAAAATGTTGCTGGAATGCCTATCGTGAATTCAATACCAAATATTATTTGCATTCAAACTTACATCTCTCGGTATATTTATGTCGTATTGTAATATCAATAGTGTCTCATATATCTGAAATACACCCCAAGTTGTGCACAGTGTTTCACATGATTCCATCAACAAGGCCACGCACCTTGTAATCTCCTATATACACGTCAATAAATAGATTCACTATTATGGGCATTACTTTGTGAACATTATCTGATAGAATCTTTTGTGAATTACTCAACACAAATGTCCTCGTCTTATCTACCTAGATCAGAATATTTATTTATTTATCATATCTTTGAAGAAATACACACCTTGTCTCTGCGCATAACCTGATATTGCAGAGATAGATAATATATTATTTGGGATTCTATAAGGCGCATCCAGAGAATATATACTGCTTATCTGTGCCCCTATGGTGCCCCCCTTCATTTTGTTAACACTTGAGTTTATTTTTGGCGCGAATCGTTTTATGGCAGAGTAAATACCTGTATTGATGCCACAGAAGAGGACGATGACTGTGCCGAGAGTAGTGGTGACGAATTATTGGACACGCTCATGCTATATTTGGAAGATGCAATGTCATCACCACATAATATTCCGGGATAGTTACTCTCTATCTCGTGGAGACAATGGCATGCCTGTCAGCTTTAATCAGTGCTCCATGGTTTTTATGGAGAAGGCATGGAGTTAAGATCGCTGCAAAATGAGATAAAAAATGTGGCTTTGCCGCAAGAGGTTCAAGCGTCTTTAGTGTCTTATAGAAATATTTTTATGTGATGTGTTGTATTCTTTTGTTTTTGGTGCTGTACCACAAGATCAAATTCTCGAAGAATATGTGAGGATGAAAGAATAACTTGAACATACAGTCTCTCGGTATTCTCTATCATGACCAGTACTTGTTGTAGAAATGACGTCTAATAACATTGCAATGAAGCCTTCTAATTGTGTGTTCTTATGTGCTAATGCATCCACTTCCAATAATAGTGTTGTCATTGTGATTAAGACCTGTTCCAATCGTTAGGTGAGAAAGATTTGTTGGTAGGATTAAAATCACCTGACATAATGACTGCCATGGTGTGATCTGCTGTCCTTGAGAGAATAAAGAAGAAGGCGTACTAATCTCTGGTATGAGAAGGAAGCTTTCTAACCCGTTCCACACCGTATCGAATCTAATTCAATCAAATTTGAATTACATTTTTCACATACAGTTGTGAATGTGCCGTGATAATATGTGGATATTGCTGAAATGAGAACAAGATGCTCAGCCTCGGTCCCTCGTCTTTCTCTTGTCTGTTCATGAAGATGGACATTAAAATAGGTACGTCATCCAGAGAGTATCCATTTCGGATCCTCAATAACGTATCATCCCTCTCTTTCTTATCCATCAAATCAGATCCAGTTTGTGAAGATCGGGGAGAAATTCTCCGATGAAAACAAAGACAAACCTGCAAGCCGAAGTGCAATTTCGAGCACACCAACATTCAGCTGGAGTCATGGATGACAAAGGCAAGAAAGTATACCTCCCTGCGCTTCTCATAGGTAACAGAACCTGCAAATCTTCTTGGCTGACACAGAGAACCTGGCTGTTGTACACACCTTACCTACATGTTTTGAGATGAAGAGACAATCAAGCATTATATAGCTTTTGAGCTGATGTGGGTTTTCCTGATCTTGTTGAGTTGTACATACTTCATGGCACCACAATTGAGAACTCATCAATTGAAAAATGTCCAAGTCAACAAATCACTGGAAACGACCTGCAGTACAACCCAAGGACATGTCACCTGGTGAGTTTCAAGCTCATCTAGAAAGGATCAATAGAAAAAAACAACTCCAGAAAGATTCAAAGACACGATGTAAGGAGGCACGAGCCATGGTGAGCAATTGAAAAATGCAATCTCATTGATTTAACAAAATCAGATCAGATTGTTCAAGATTCATGAGTTTCAAGCTCATCTAGAAAGGATCAATAGAAAAAAACAACTCCAGAAAGATTCAAAGACACGATGTAAGGAGGCACGAGCCATGGTGAGCAATTGAAAAATGCAATCTCATTGATTTAACAAAATCAGATCAGATTGTTCAAGATTCAGCAAGTGAAGGTTCAATCAAACCTAATTTGCATGATGGAAAACAGTTATGTTTTAACATAGCACAAGCATCCAAAGGTATGATTACTTGAGTAATATATTGATTTAACTGCTAAACACAACAAGATGCAACACCCCAAATGAGCAAAGATGACACAGAATTACTACAGAAGCATAAATACAAGAACAGAAAGACCTTACCTAAGAAGAACAAAAAGTACTTATGACAGCTTTCAAAACAATCTGAACACAAGAAGGATTCAATCTTATAAATGGGTTGCACAGCAGTACAACAAACAGGATGACAACTTTGAGGGAATATTGCGGGATGAGTTGTCTGATGATGGGACAATATCAGAAGTAGAAGACAATGGAAATATTGATGATGTGTCACAAAATTCAGGTTTGGTTTTAAAAATATACCACTCTGATCTGCTCCATCAGATTGTCAATGTAAGGCATAACCAAGTATAATAGCAGCACACCAATGAATGTCCACAATGATGTTGACATACCAACACAACTCACAAATAATGCATATCCACAAGATGGTGCAACAAGTAATATGTTCTTCTGTGATAAATGTTAATAGATTGATAGGTGTACAAACCCCCTTAACACCTAAGAGGACACGGTCACCAGAAATTCAGCGTACTGGCAGCAGACGCAAAGTTATCATATCAAAAAATAACAAAAGAATATAAACAAAAGTAAAATAAGAATCTATTGTGCTACTACAATGATTGGACCAGTAACACAGCTGTCAAAAAGGTGGGGCAAATTTGTTGCTGGGCAGATTGCACACCCTAGTGTTGGCTTGCTTTTTTC
>KV921250.1:0-36271 GCA_002081555.1 Protostelium mycophagum | reverse complement strand
GTCATCCTGACAGAAGCACGGAAATCCATCGCTTACATGTGAGATGTGTGTCGTCTTCATACAGCCATTTATACATCTCTGTTAAACTTTTGGTGGATCTTCTGTTACCACTGTCAGTTTGTGGGTACTCCATCTATATGTGATCAGTGTGGCAATGACACTGGCCACTCGTAGGATACCACGTTCATCGAAGGGTATGAAAAGCAGACTGACTGAATAATATACATCACATACTGGCTGATTTGTGCAAATAGCTCCACCAATGGTCATCTGCGAGCCATATATTCCCAGCAACATCGATGGACAGACTGATGTCTTGAGCATATTTCGAGCTGCTGGTCATCTGCGAGCCATATATTCCCAGCAGCAGATGGACAGACAGATCTCTTCAGCAGATTTTGAGCTGCTCTACATACTGTTCTGTACCTGAACTGCTGTCCCACTTATTCTCCCTCACGTTGACAGTTGACGTCCTCACCGATGTCGTAAACAGAAATTGCCAAGGAAAAGAGTTTATTGGGATAATTGTGAGCTCTGTCCTGAGGCGGCAGCGGCGTAAACTTGCTGCTCTCTCTTCTGGACTCTGCCTTCCAGCACCAAAGCGATGTACTTGAAGAATCTGGCTCCCAGTGCGGTGTTTTGTCTGATCAATCGGTTCAGTTTGTAACCCTCGATCACGTAGAGCTCCACGTTGTCGCTGGCGGCTGTGATGGCGGCTGAGGCGGAACGGAGTTGGAGGAAACTCATCTCTCTACAACTCTTTCAGTATTTTTCACATTTTCATCTTTAAAAACTCACCCAAAGATCTCGCCCTCGTTGACCTCGCCGATCACGCCCTCATTGATGTCGATGACACATTTTCCAGAAGAAACCTGGTACAATCTCTGGTACAGATCACCCTGGGCCAATATAGTCTGTCCTTTGGTGTAAAGCCTGCGCTCTGCCTCGCTCATGATCGTGTTCCAGTCCATCTTCTCTTGCGCCTCTTCCTCTTCTGTCATCGTCTTGTTGGCGGAGATGGCTTCGGCTTGGCCGACACCAGCTTTGGTGGCGATGTCTGTCATTGCAGCGGCGGGGTCTGTGTTGTTGGTTCCAGACGGGCCTCCAACGGTGTACACTTGTGAGGGGGCGTTACTGGTGGAGCCGAGCTGCAATATTTCAATTGTGTAAGCAACATATTTCGGAAGATATTGTTTCATAAGTTTATCTCTACGATATTGCTGTTCTTCTACAGTAATTAGGATATTGCGGCAGAGCCGCAAGGTCATCAATGACAAAGGTACCGATCAAATTTTGAAGAATGTTCACCTTGCTGAGGATTGATGAAACAATTCCAAAGACTTCGTCTCTGTCCTTGGGAGATGCAAAAGTGACGTTCTTGTCCTCTCTCTTTCTTCTAGATTGAACTTTGATGCCGTTCTCTCCAAACTTGGTGATGTTCTCGATGTCTGCGAAAAATATGTCGTTCTGCAGGATGTCACCGTTTGCAAAAAAATCTAAACGTACTCTCTTGCGGAATCCAAAGACTTTGGTGATGAATTCCATCTTTGGTTGATAGAGCTGGCACACCGCATTTCTGCCCTCAATGGAGCAGTGCTGGTATTCTACAAGATTTTCAAAAAAACAATAAAAAAATATTTCGTACCTCTCATCATGAGCACGTCTGAGGCAACGGATTTTCTCTTGCGGGCGAAAATGTCCCAGCCTTCGCTTGATTTTGATCCGTGAATGACTGGTGCGGCACCAGGTCTCTCGACGGTCTCGCCGGTGAGGCCTCTCAGGCGAGAAGAAAGCTTCATGGCGATGTTGCGGTAGAATTTCAGGGCGAGGAGGGGCTCCACCTCGAAGAGTTGCTTGATGAACTGTACTTCTACTTCTGCGACTCTAACCTGTACATCGTCAGTTTTCTATTGGTTGGATGATGTTGCATTTTTAAACAATACAGACTACAGGCTGCAGTATAAATTTGAATGGCGCCAAAAAAATGCCACATCAAGGAAAAATGAACCAAAATATGATGAAACAAGATCACCTCTCCCTCTGCGATGACCGAGGCGGTTGTGACATTGTTTCCCAAGAAAGACATCTCTCCGAGGACCGAGCCTGGGCCCATCCTGCCGATGACCTTTCCTTCTTTCGCGATCCTGACGTTTCCAGATCTTATGCGGTAAAGAGAGTTGTTGGGTGTTCCCTGGTCGAAGATGACGTCACCCTCATGGTATGTGAATTCGTTGGCATTTGTGAGCATCAACTGCCAATCTCCTTCTGTGAGATAGTATTGCAGTCCAGTGGCTACCACCTCTTTCTGTTTCTTTTCTTCAGGCTTTTTCACATTGTTCAACTGTTCGATGCGGCCTCTGATGGTGAGGAGGATGACGTCTCTCTCATAGTTGGACTCGCAGATGATCTCGAGATCTGTTCCTCTGTTTCTGTCTGGCTGAGGAGAGTGTGGGTCTTGTGAGTGTCCCAAGAGCTGATTTTCAGAGGAGGTTCTCACCATCACATTACTGGATCCGATGAGGGAGGCTTCTTGTGGCTCCAAGTGGAAGATGAGGATATTGGGGTCGGTAGTGTGGGAGAAGACGAGACTGTCGTTCTTCAAGGGGATTCTGACGTCACCAAAAGTGAAGGGTCTGTTACGGTGGTGTATTTCTAAGCGGGAGTTTGTGACGACCAGAGTGCGTGGAACGGGGCTCGATCCATACCCAATCAGAACCTGTTGGGAAAATGAGATGATTACTCGGGAACATGATTACTCACATCAAAAGTGGCTCTCTTCTTGGTGGCATGAGAGGCGACTTCTTCTTTGACTTTGTTGTCTAAACTAAGCTCCACCGCAGGACTCACAGCTTCGGTTCCTTGTATGTTGGCATTCGTTACTGGGATGACTCTGACTCTGATCTCTTGTCCTGCGTCCTCTATAGTAGGGGCGTAAGTGCGGCTGTTAGCACCTGGGATAAAGTTCCATGTGCCAGAGGATTGTCTCTCCCATTGGTATAAGGAAGTTCTAATAGGATGAGTTCATGTTATTATAAAGATCATCACCCTTCTGTTCCATTCTCGAAAACGTATTGGATGTTGAGATAGCCAAGGTGGGACCTCTTTGGTTGTCCGGTAATAACAAGATCTTGGATCCTGGGCTGTGTCGCAGATGAAGCAGTGGCTGCTGTACTCATTAGCCATCTTGATCACATAAAATGTACTCACCAGACTCACGTAAACGGCGGGTAAAAGGGGAGTTGACTGGGTCTCTAGAAGAGATGATCTCTTGTCTTCTCAATGCAGAAGATGTTAGTTGTGTTCTCGCGGCAGTGGTTTCCACGGCGTGTGTTGGTGGTGAATTGGTGAAGGTATGTCCTGCGACAGGTGTGACCAGTATGATGGCCTCGCGTGTTCCTGATCTTCTTAGTGATCTTTAATAAAAGGAGAAACTCTTCACCTCTGAGAATGACTTCAGCGTTCGAGATACGTTCTAATTGGTTTCCAGCATCTGTGAGGTATACCTTTCCAAACTCTAACTCAGCAAGGTTTGTGTATCTCTGAAACTTGGTAGGATCGTCGTTCTCTTTTAATGTGATCCCTTCTGCGGCCAGACGGGATGGATTTCCTAGCAGGATATAATCTTGGTTGAATGGTGGCGTGGCTAATAGAGGTGAGGCGTTCATCTTCGTACTATATGCGTGGTTGTGATTGGCGTTTTTCTTTTTGAAAAGTGGTCCATCCTGCTTCGGAGATCTCTCGGAAATCTCGAGCACAAAATGGGAATTGAAAATTCGTGGGGGGACTTCTCTTTACGAACTCTTTTATTCACAAAAAGGCGACCTCGCCCACTGCCGTCGACAAATGTGTACAATCTCTTTAAAAAATCACTCTTCTGGGATAGTCTGCGCGCTGCTATCTGACGTATTCGTCCCTAAGAAAGGCTCTGTGCAAGAGCTCTGGCTCTTCACCAAGCTCCTCACATCGCTCAGATTTGACAGTGTGTTTAAAGCTAGGGTGCTGTTTGACAGCGATCTGCCTTTGCCTTCCACCGGTGGTGGCGGCAGGAGTTCGTCCCATTCGGCCTTCTTCTCTTTGTACGCGTTGTAGATGTCGGCGATCTCGCTGAGGAGTTCCGTTGTTGTGGGTCGGTTTTCTGGGCTCGAATCCAGGCACTTTAGAATGAAATCGGAGACGGCCTGTGGTGTATTTGCTGGCATGCTGGGTCTCTGGTTGTGTTGTGAAACTGCCAGAAGGATCTGCCAGTCAAATTGGAATTTGCTCTCTGAATAGGGGGAAGAGTATTTCCCCAGCATGACTCGGTTCAGTATCTCCCACAATACGATTCCCAAGCTAAAGATGTCGGCCTTGGCGGTGAAGGTGCCTCCTTGGTATACTTCTGGGGCGAGGTAGGTGACTGGTTTCGGTCAGAGTTGTACAGAAATCAAGAATATTCGAATGTTATTTCAGTTGAGAGATAAAATGGCACCTGTTCCACAGACTTTGGCCAGAGTGTTTTTGTTTCCTTCTGTATTGAATCTTGACAGTCCAAAATCGCACACCTTCACCATCCATTCGGAAGTGACCAAAAAGTTTAATGATTTGATATCTCTGTACACGTCTCAGTATATGTCGACGGAGTGTAATTCGCATGACTAAAAATAGAACTGATGACGTCACCTGTGTACAATCTGCGGCTGGTGGGAGTGTAAAAAGTCGATTCCGGCAATAACATCCATCGTTAACTTGAAATACATGACCCAGTGGGCCCGTACGTCCTGGTTGCACAACACGTGATACAAGGACCCACGGGTACACAGCTCCATCACCATGGATAATTTCGGTTCTAAGCACGCGCCGAAAAAACGCACGGCGTATGGGCTCTTCATGCTGCTCATCATGGTGAATTCTTTTTTGAACTCCATCAGAGATTCTTCGGACTCCATCTCTTTCAAGACTTTGATGGCGACATCCTTGCCACGGTAAAAGCCTTGGTATACTTTTCCTGAAAAAATTTAATTTTTTGAATGGAAATTTTTTACAGATTTTTTTGAATGTTTTGTGTGATTTGGAATTGAAAATCTGTTTTAAAAATAGAAATCAGAAAAATTTGATTTTCGAAACTCACCGCTTGTTCCGGATCCTAATTTTTTAGAAAATTCGATATCGGTATTTTCTAACCACGCGGATTCCACTTTCAAATCGCTCATCACTTCGTGAATATTTGACACAGATTTTCTCTCTTTAAGGGATATCCTCTCCTCCGACGGTGTGATGACATCATCACCCTCATCCACCACTATATCAGGGTTGGTATTGGCGCGGTTGCGAAGCTGTTCAGAAGCCCTCAGAATCTTTATGCGCGGGCCCGCAACATTGATTCCGAGTCGGTCCAGCACCAAATCGTCAATGCATTCGCATTCCTCCAAAAACATCTCTTCTGACGCGAAGATGGAGAAGTACTTGTGCACTCCAAGGTTGGTCAGCCACGCCTTCAGATCTGCGGAAATTTAACATTTTCTGGAATTAAAGTTTTTTCTGATCAAATTTTCGTCGAATTTTTGCGGTTTTTGTGTTTGTGATGTTTTGGTCGCGGCAATAACCGTGTGAAAACACGGTTTGGTAAGGTGTAATGATCACCTTCTAGCCTCTTTATGTGTGCTGCGAGATCGTCATAACCCCACAATGTGGCGAGTTCGTAGGGTGTCTGCTTATCCTGATTCACTCCTCTCAATGACATGTCTGCTCCTTTGATCACCAATTTATGCACCAAGTCTTTTCTTCCAAATCTGGAAATATCAGAAAATCTCTTCTAATCAATTTTTCTTGTATTTGGATTCATCCAAAATAATATTTTTTACACATTTCTCTCAGAAAAACAAACAGAAAAATGATGACGTCACCTCGAGGCGTAGTGGAGTGGTGTCTCTCCAACATGATTTACGTAATTTACAGAGGCACCGTTGTCCAAGAGTAAGTCCACCATCAGCAGTCTGATCGAATTATTAAACATCGCTTTGTGCAGAGGTGTCTCCCCCGTGTTATTCGATGCGTTCACGTTAGCACCACCCTGCATACGTCATCATACGTCATCATGTGTACGTTGTCATGACGATATTTTTACGTGAAAACTTTTGTTGAAAGCACAATGAAAAGATATTGCACATGGTATTGCAGCAAAATGGAGAAAGTAAAATCCTCACCTTTATAAACAAAGAGAAGATGTCTGAGCAGTCATCTGGTGACTTGTAAGACCTACAGAAGTAATGGAAAGCCGTGTTTCCGTCCTTATTCTTCTTATTGACATCCATGCCTTTGGACTTTAACAATAATTTAATGATTTCCCCGCTGGTATCACGAGAAGTTGCTGCGTGAAGCACGGTGAAGCCGTTTTTGTCGCCGGTATTGAGCTCTTGTTCCGTTGTAGATGAGAGCAGTTTTGTGACCTCAGATAAGTCATTGTCTCTGATTGCTTTGAACAAGGGTGTGTCGCCGTTCAACTGTGGCCGTTATTTTCTGATCGATTTGAATTTTGATGTTTCGCGCCAATTTGGTAGACGTTGCGATATCTCACCGATGTGGAAATCATCTTATCTGTTGTGATGAGGATGCTCATAATCTTGTATACTATATCTCTCTGGTGGAATCCAAAGAATGAAAAAATCTAGTGGTGTGAGTATCTACAACGCACACTTGAAAATTCTTGGAAGAGAAATCATTTCGGTGAAAAACTTACACCACGGGATTCTGTGTGAACTTCAATGGCATTTGGGACGACAAGTGCGACGTTTGACCTCAAAGCTTGTGTTATATCCTCTATCGGTATCATCACATCCGTTGGTCTCTTGTCCACTACCGTTCCTGCTCTGATGAGTCACTCAAAATTCGAAAGGATGTTTTGGCGGGAAAATAATCTTTCAAAATTGAAATGAAATTATTTGTGGGTTTTCAGATTAATGATTCCTCGAAATTATAACAAAAACAAACCTCTCCTCCGTGGTGAAAATGAGAATGATTTCTGTGACAGTGACAAGAATCCGCTGCCAGCACCTCTTAACGAGCAGTTGAAAGTGTGCAGTAGTAATTTCTCGTAGTCAATCCCTTCTCCACTCAATATTTCTGAATAATCTACAGCTCTCATGCTCGGCCGTGAGACGATTTTTGCTCTTGATCCTTCGGCAGAAGGTGAAGGTCTGCTGTTGGCACGGTACTAACGGAGTTAGATACGTTAAATTGGCGTCTCGGGCAAATTGTGCGGTCACTTGTGTCAAAAAGAGTATTTTTATTTTGTGATGGGAACACGATGAGATGAGATGAGGTGAGATGAAATAATGAAGAACATGACTGACTTGTTCAGAATGCCTTCGATTGGCTAATGGAGATGTGTTTATCTCAGGAGAGTACTGTAGACATTTAGAATGAGATGGATGAAAAGAGATAACTCACTCGCAATGATGGGGACATGTCTGGGAACGATGCATCGGATGAATCGGAGTAACCTGATTTTGATTGATAAAGTTTTGGTTTCATAGCGAGTGCATCGTCACTGTCAGACTCCTCTTTGAGGATGGCGTTTAAGAAGATCTCTCCTGTTTCACATTGTGTGAGTGGATACCATCTGGAAGAATTGAGATCAAAATGGGAGCGACACACTACCTGCTGGTGTTGAAGCTCTTATTTCGTAGATCTTCGATGTTGAACTGGAAAAACATTAGACAAAAGTTGTAGGATGTCCCTCCTCACAGTTAAACTTCCCAATTTTTCTGCAGAGAAGAGGCCATCGCTAAAGAAGTGAATGTCTAGATCGACGACATCTGAGGGATCGCCAGCTATCTGTCTGTGATCATGTCAATAAAAACGATTATCCCTCCACTCACAAGCTGATTTGTTCTTCCCATTTTGGATTATTCGTCTTCTTGATCACCTTGCTTTTCTTTTTTCGTGGACCCCACAGAACTATAAAAAAAGGGTTGCAGACCTTCTTTGTGGAATGCAACAGTCCTCTTCCCTCCGTAACTAATATATGATTAGAACATGCCAACACTAACAATGACATAGTCTTCTCAAACCAGTTTACCTTCAACAGTCAGTTTTGCCCTGACCATGGCTGTGTTGATATCAGATGCTTGCCGCCTGTCTTTAAAAAGGAAGGAATTGAGATCTTTTTGAATTTTCCGTTGCATGACAGATCCGGTTGATGAACAAACCCGTTTTCCACAGATCCTGCAGAAAGAAACGCCGAACTCAGTATTTCTCTGCACAAACCGGTGTTTTCTGTGGGCAGACTATTTCCCTCTCTCTGTACACACAGTAGTTGGTATCATAGAGGTTACTCACAGAAGCAGATCAGGTGTATCTAAGGTGGTAAAGAGTTGTGACTTTACGTTGGAGGAGGCAAAAAATTGGTCGCTCAAAATAAAAATGACAGAAATACTTTATTCTGACAACACATAATAATAGGAACGGTTCGTAGTATTATGTGTTGTATAAAGAACAGCTGGGCTTTCGCTGACCCTAAACCCTTGAGCTCCTTCTCTGCTGCCAATGCGTGACGAGGAGTACTCAACAAGTAAATATAGAAATAGAACAGGAAGTGTAGACGGGGAGGAACTCCTCTTGAAATTTCACTCACACATGACCCAGACGATTAATCACATCAATACACAAGAACTTGAAGGACGATGACCGACGAAATACGACCTTTCAGATTGAACCTCAGCGAGGATTTCCTCTTTGATCTGAAGGAGAGATTGAGGGTATCAACTTCCGTTTGCAGCGTTCTCACCTTTACAGACTACCAGACATCCACCTGCAGACCTCCGTGGTTCTAAAGAGTTCGAATATGGATCGCCACTTCTTGATGTAATTACCTGGCTGACGTCATCCCTCCTGATCACCCCAGATAAAAAACTTGGCGGAGTATTGGCAGAAGGGATACCACTGGAGACAAAGAGAAGCTTTGATCAATGAACTTCCAATGTATACGACAAAATTATGGTCGGGGGTAGAAGGGTAAGTGAGGAGTGGCGACAAATCATCTTAACCTTGCAGACCTGAACCGGAATCTTTGAACATTCATTTTGTACATAAACCAAGCGATGATCCAGACGCCGTCCCTCTGCTCTTCATTCATGGTTGGCCAGGGTCCTTTTTAGAGGTTCAAAAAATTTTGCCTCTACTCCAAAGTGGACATGGACAGAAGTTTCACGTAGTGGCTCCCAGCTTGCCGGGCTACGGTTTCTCTGACGCTCCAACAGCCGTCGGTTTCGGCATTGAGCAGGTGATCAAAAAGATCTTTTTCTTCCGTGGTACTCTACTCTTCTATCTATTTTTCGGCTGTACAACCAATTGTGGTATTGATTACGTCATCAGGCGGCTTGGATCTGCCATAGATTGATGTTGCGCTTGGGATACACAAGATATGTCGGTCAAGGCGGGGACTTAGGTACGAAATCTCCTGATTTTCATGTGGATTTATCGCGATAGGAGCCTTTGTCTTGGTAGCCATGTCTGAGAGCCCCGAGATTTGTAAAAACATGAAGGGTGAGTGCCATCTACAACGTCGACATCAGTAACCATGTACAGGATATCACCTCAACCTGCTTCAGACAAAAGAGCCCACTTTCACTTCGCACCCCTTCGCCTACATCTCCCATCAGGTTTCATCTCAATGAAACTCATTCGTTTCAATGACATTTCCTCAGCTGACACCCTATTCTGAATTTGAGAGAAAAGCGCTGGGAAGAGCAGAATGGTTCAGAAAAGAAGGGTCAGGTTATAACTTGGAACAATCTACAAAGCCGCAGACTCTCGGCTATGCGATGTCAGATTCACCCGTTGGGCTCTTGGCATGGATTTATGAGAAGTTACACGATTGGACAGATAGTTACCCTTGGACTGATGACGAGGTATGACGTCATCCTCTCAGATGTCGTTGTTATGGCGCATATTCAAAAATTCAAAAAGTTTGGTAGATTTTGGATTGGATCATGATGTACTGGGCGAATCCTAACGGCCCAACTACAACATTCAGAATGTACAAGGAGAGCAGATCTTTCAGAGGAAGGGACACCCAAAAACAACAACAGCAGATACGTCCTTGGGGCCTCTCCTCTTTTCAGGTGAAATTCACCAAAACTCGACGAGACTTTCAGAAATGACCGTTGTAGATGGAACTATTCCCGCCTCTGGAGAGATTTGCCAAGTTAAGACCCGGTCTGAAATTCTACCAACAGCACCCAACTGGTGGCCATTTCCCAGCAACAGAAAAGCCACAAGAACTTGTCAAGGACATAAGAAGATGCTTCGGGCCAGGAGGGGCAGTGTTGAATGTTAGAAAGAAAGAGACAGCACAAGTGAGTCTCCAAGCTAAACTATAAATAAAACCGAGCGAGGAATCTTTTTTTTTTGCAAAAATACAAATTACAACCAGGCAAATTCACTATTTTCAATTCTTTTCTCTCAGCGCGATGCTATGAGCTTTCGTTTGGTGATACATTTTTGGGTGGTGGCGGCCCCGATTTGAAACATATTCGAATATATACACTCTGTCTGCGTGTCCCCCTCTACCACGTATGCTATCGTGAACTTGAGCGCAAACAGCCCCACGCCACTTCCTGTCATCTGCCACGCTTCAGTCCCGTGCCGTAAAAATCGCGCTTACGCTAATCTTCAACCGCTCTGTTTTTTTGGTTCTGTCGTCTATGAGGAAATTTGGTCCAGCGACAGAAGCAAAACTCAGTGACATGGCTTCTTCTACCTTTTGGAATTTCTCGTCCACAAGCTCCACCAACACGATGGCCCTCTCTGTGAACTCAGAACCCTGACAAGTTTTAATGGTGTCACAACAGAAGTGAAGTCAAGACTGACCACGACGACCGGATTTGGGCTGAGGTATCGTATTTCCTCGCCGTAAGACTTTCTCTGTTTTATATTCAATGGTTCAAGGAGGCGATAGTTGCTTTGTGTCAACTTCCTCCTCTTTGGACTCTCACCAGTATATTGAGGCGAGTCAGCCGGGCAGTACAGAGGTGAGCTGTTGTTCTCATGCAAATATTTCAGACAACAATTCTCTGGCAATTCCAAGCTATCGACCAGCTGTATCGTCTGGTATGCAAAAGCTATGTCTGAAGCGATATCCAGCGAGGTGAAGAGGTGTGTGGCTTTCATTCGATTGTTCGAAAATGCGACTTTGCGCCCGGTGTGTCGGACCGGGTACGATTCTTTTGACATTGTGACAGATTCGGAGTCCGCGGGTTGTGAGTATGGCAACCTGGATTATTTATCATTACGTCACGGTTGCCAACGCGGAAATAACGCGGTAGGGGTTTAGGTAGTCAGCTCCATGTATAAATCTTAATGCATAATCGGTCATACCGGATAATTAATTGGGAGGAAAAACATGAATTTTGGTCGAAAGGTCTGCTGAGCCGAATCGACTTATTCCGATTTTCCGCTGGACCACACCAAAAATAGATTCCTTTCCTCCGCAATTCATTATCTGGGAAAAATTCGTACGAATGTTTGAGTGCCAAGAACCAATTTCTCTTTATGTCACACAATCCTCGACAGAAAGAGGGCTACAAAGACAGTGATGACGGTAACCACACACAAAATGGCATCTGCCCTTCTCATGTCCACTTTGAATTCGATTTTAATTCTCTCTTGCTCTTTTTCTGTTTTTCTGTGCACCTGTGGACATTAAATATAAAAAAATTGATTTTAAAAATATATTTGTAAATTTTACATTTTCCTTGGATCTTTGAAATCACGAAAAAAATTCATATGTATAATTTTGACGAACCTGGGTATGTTGTGTTTCTGCATCTTTTGTGCAAGGCTTTCTCTGTGCTATTTCGATTAAATGTCTCGGGAAATATGTACGTAATGGAGCCACTTTGTACATTCCGGGGGACGTCTATGCTTGTCAAAATTGTGACGAGACTGATCGGTAATAAGCGTGCAAAAACACGGTATCTTTGCGGTGAGATTTTTCTTCCAACTTTTTATCTCAATAAATCCAATAAATAGAAAAAAACCCACCGCCACTTCGTGCTCCAGTCTCATTATTTCGGGCCTCTTTATGTTGATTTTGTCGGAAGGTCCCACCTCTTCGTCCTCTATCTCACTCTCGAAGAAATATTTATTGTCCATGTCGATCGGCTCGAGGATGACCCTGTGTTTTTTCGTGATGATGACCATGTGGTTCTTCGGAACGAGGGCCCAGTCTTCTTCGTTGTAACTTAACGGCTCGGACGCGATGACAACCGAGTGAAATGTGTCATCTTTCTGTGTAGATTATCAATACGTGAGATTTATTTATCTGTAGGCAAACAAGAACGGATATATAAAATAAAAAAATTTCCCGCCAAAAATAAAATTCAAATAAAAAATGATGTGGAATAATAGTCACTCACACATTGATCGTTGTAGTCTGACATATTACCATGGCACTTGTATCTGGGCCGTTTACTGTAATAGAGCGACGGCGGCTCTTCCGTGTGAGAGTTTCTGTACCGTGTTGCTATGACTACTTCACCGTTCGTCACGGCGAAGTTGAGAGAAGAAGCACGGGGCTGGTCTGAGGATGAGCTTGTCAATGCTAATATAATATGGATCGTTTTCAAGAGAGCTTCTTTCATCTCCTGAAATATTTCAGAAATAAAATAAACCGTAAAATTGTTTTCACAATAAAATTGTATAACATGCAGCATTTTAATATAGAGGAGAAAATAAGTGTGGTAAAGCCGCAGTAAATATATAAAATCATTTTGAAAGATATTCAAGAGAGAATGTCATTGTCATCATTACCTGCCAAGTCCGTACTTCTGAATGATTTTTGAAATGATCGATGTACAGAGCTGCAACATACTCTGAGTCTGTGCTACCTCTGATCAACTGGAAAGCCTCTTCACTTAGATGTTCTGTGATCAATTTCTTCTTCCATCTGATCTTGATCAGAACGAGTATGATCAATGGTAAGTCCAACACCTCTCAAAATTAAAGATACAGCCGTTATGCATGAATAATGTGGGTCCGAAACGAAAGGGATGGCAATTGTTTTCAACAATTGAAGATCCAGGAGAGGCAGCCCTGACGTGTGCAAAGACACATTTGGACTCGATCGCTTCTGATAATCTCTTCAGATTCAAATCATTCCAGCTAGGCTTGACAGACACAAAAACACAAGGAGTATCTTTGTCTGGAATGTACCAACCAACACCCTTTCACAATCAGTGATCGAATTGAGGTGTCTTTTCGTGAGATATGTAATATAATCAAACAGTACTCACAAATCCATCTCCATTAATGCGGTGATTCAAGCGAAGATGATGTGCTTCTTCTATATATGGCATATATGGGTTGGCAAAACTCTGTTGTATCATCTGCACTATCTCAGAATTATGAGATGAGAGCATAATTACCGAATGCTTTGGATTTGTGACCAGATCAGCAAGCATGACAGACTCATCTCCTATATACACAAGCCATCGACACATGATTTTTGCAAGGGAAAAACTTTCGATGGACTGATTGAACGGGTGTCAGGAACTGGTTTGTAATCCAAATTTACAACGAGACTGAAATTTTTCAAAGGGGACACATCTTTGTGGCTCGAGTTTGTTGTGGTTGGAAAGGTTGTTGTGAAAAATATACTTTTGGAACAAAATTACTCTTACTATTTATTTTATATGATTCGTTCAATATCAACAAAGCTTTTGTGTGCTCAGAGCATGCTTTGTACAGACCGTTGCGTCATCAACAGTGGAAATAGCAGTTAACACAGATCTCCAATATTATCTGCGGTAAGAAGCGCAACTTTTTTTTTAACCGCTATTTCTGATCTTGATGTTTGTGACGATGCAACGTGTTTTGTGGAGAATTTACAAACTTCCTATGATCATAGGAAGCAAGCATTCAGTGTGTGTTTAGTTGTAGATAAATGCACTATGATACCCTCTTTTTATATGATGTCGTTAAAGAACTAGATGAATCCCAAGTAATGTTTCTGTTCCCAGGATTTTTGAAGAGGAAAAAAATGTACAGTGACATCCCTTACGACAGCGACATGTCCCAGTGGAGGGGAAGTGTGTATTTCCCTTTGCGGTTGTTACCGTGAAAAAAGAGCTGTTCCCTGTGAAGTGTTTTTCTGTTGGACCAATCATTTTCGTACTTCCAAGAAGCTGAAGCATGTCTTCTGAAAAAATTGAGAGTCGTTTTGGACTCTCCCCAGTAAATAATGAATCTGTCCCGCCTCCAAGAGAGACGGGAGAGGAGTACTGCCATGATGAGGTGAGGAACTAGGAATCGTGAGGAATTGATCGCGAAAAGGTTTCTGATTTTGGGAGTTGGTCTCTCTTCGCGAAGCAGTACGCGGTCGCTGCAGTACATTTTGTGGATTACACCCTCGTATCGATCGTAACCGGAATCGTCGTGGTTCTCTTCTTCGTTTTAGCATTGATGTGCTTGCCCTTCTCACCTATCATACAAGGAATCAGAAAAGCTCTCGTCTATGCAGGTATGAGGATTCATTAAATCATCTCAGAGAGGTGATTTAAAGATCCTTAGGAATCATTAATGCCTCTATGACCATCATGGGAAGGACAGAGTTCTTCTTTCCAATGGCTTACTCTGTGTATGATTCTGAGGAGGAGAGGGACGGGTTACGGAACGAACTGATGGAGGATCCCGAGATCGCTTTCGACCGTAACAGTGGCACCTCTACACACCGCCACAACGGAAGATTTTCCTCCAAGGTCAGCACGCCCTTCTCATGGCACTTCTGACCTCTAACAGGTTGCCCGCCTCATGCTTATTCTCAGCACTCTCGCATACCAACCGAAGAAGACACTTGACGTGGAGGTGATCACATGCTCAAGTACCCATTCTAATGATCATCAGATGAAAAACTTGGAAAACGTTCTCCGTGTCCATAAGATATACTACAAGAGAACGGGTACAGTGGGAGCTTTCAAGCTCATCGTCAGAATAGACTGGGATCGCACCTCCAAGCCCATCATGGTCGTAGCATTCAAGGGCACCAGTCCCTTCGATCTCACCGAATGGCTCGTAGACTTCAGCTTCAGCAAGGTGATATTATACGGAGCTGTCAAATGTGACACTTCATCTGCATGTCTGAAATCGTCATAAATTCCGACAAAATGCGATGAGTACTCGAATCAACACTTCGTTGAGCAACTTTTTGAATATTATCAGTTGGCCGCCCCATTCAACATTTTGCCCGGAATGTTATGCACCGGTTTCTTCAACGCTTTCGGATGGCCCAACCCCCAGAACACCGCAGGTCATCTCTTGATCCTTTAACGAAACCTCGCTGAAATTTGTCAGAGGCTGGATGGAACGAGTTCAATTACGCCGCAGCTGACATGCTCAATATTAACCCCAAGAAGCTGTGGGACAAAAAAGGCAACCTCGCAGGTGGTCAAGACCAGAACGAAATCGTTTGGCAGAACGTCCCGAACTACCACCTCTGGATCACCGGACATTCTCTGGGGGGTGCCACGTCATCACTCTTCGCTGCCATGCTGAACTGGACTGGATATCCCTCAGAATGGGTCGAGTCGGTGAATCCCGCCATCAATCCGATCTGGGCCCACCAGGCCAGCAAAGATGACGAGAGAAAGGGAGCCATTTTGCACGGATTATACACTTTTGGACAGCCTAGAGTGGGAGATAGCTCGTACAAGGGACTCATCGCGAAGGCTCACAGACAGAGGAAGACTGTCATGTGGAGGTGATTACAACGTCTGATGATGAGGACGTCATGATGACACGTATGTAGAGTGTCGAACGTGTTGGACGTTGTGCCTCATGCCCCTCCCGGTGACAGTTTACTATTGAAAGTTGTTCAGAAGTATATATTTGGCTATAAGAGAGTAAGCACCAAAATTTACGCATGGAAATCCTTCTGATTTCTTTGAAGACAACTCCACCTTCAGTTCTACCGTTCAACACTTGGGGTTCTCTCATGATCGATTACGAACACGTTGGAGGACTTCTCCAAATGCAACCGAGAGAGGTATAACACTTATTTCACGGCAATCTCCAGTTGTAGTGACGTTTGTAGATGCCCTGGTTTTTGTATTTGAGAAGTCTGATCCCTCTGTGGGACCACGGACCTGGGGAATATCTTCAGAACCTCGATTATCACAGAAAAGACCCCAAGTTTGACGATTACGTCAGCGACGCTTCCAACCAGGATGAGATGCGCAGGAACTCTGCTTACCTCGCATCCTTGGCGATCTATACTGTGGATGGATTTGTGAGATACTTGGTGCGCGCACCATTGCAATATTTGGTGCTTGGGGGACAGATGATCAGCTATTTGGTGTTTTGGTTCCTGTCTCTCTGTTTTGGAGTCATTCCCAAGGGTATCATGCAGGGCTGAAGGAATCACAATGAAGTCATTGTTTCAGTTTAATGCTCTCTGATATATTTTCGGGTTGATATTGCCAGCTTCCAGAAGTGTGTATGTGAACAATGTCACTTTGTAAGATTTGATGTCTCACTTGAGGAGATGTGCAAATTTCTGTTTCTTTTGTCTCTTCTTGATCTTTTTTAGAACATCTGCACGTGGACGTGACCGTAAATGCAGAAGGAGACATCACCCTCAACCCCAATCCAAGCCCTTTAACAATCTCCGATCTTGATGGACGTTAGAAGAGACGATACGGTGGTTAGACATGGTGCCCCATTTGTTGTCTTCTGCTTCTAAACCGGAATAAATTTTCAGCCTATGATTCTTGAAAATATGACTGGTACGGCCTCGTCCATGACTAATGCTTGTTGAGCACCAGGAAACGTTTTGTCTGTGTCGACACCTATTGTGGCTGTACGCGATCATTTTTTCGAGATGAAAGTGGCTATAGAGACCTTCTGGACAAGGAGTCTCCAAACAGGATATACAAACTGCAGCATCTATGTGAAGGAAGGTGACAAGGACGAAATCAAGCTATCTTCACAAGGAATAAACAACCTGATGAGTAAGATCGAAGAGTTGCAAGAGAAGTACAAGGCGGAAGAACTGAGCATAATACACAACGTTAAAATGACACCAGCGATATTTTGCGATTTAACGTTTTTTTCTTGTTCATTCGCGATCCCGAGGGAATGTCACCTCTTCTACCAAAACACAAATCGCACTTCATCACAAACCAAACCATGAGAGCTGCAGTCTTCGCCGCCCTTGTTTGCCTGACGGTTGCTCACTTGAATGTACTAACTTCTTTCGGCAACGAGGACTACAATTTTCCGTCACTGTGGACTGCTCAAGTCGTCCTGGAGGAGCAGCACGTCTCATATCTCGACAAAAATCAAACAGAAACTTACACTTCTTCCTCAGTATGTCCTCTACATGTTCGTCGATGTCTGATTGAATTTTCAGGGTCATTACCTTGCAAAGTACGATAATGTCATGCTTGATATGTCGGAGAACAACAGATTTTCGTTTTTCTACAACAACCAGTCCATGTATGAAGGTCAAGATCACGGCGCACCTTCGACCTGTGCAGCCAATGACCACAGTAATCAGTTCCGATGGGGTGTGCTGGCAACTTTTGACCTGGGTTCCATCAAAAAACCAAACTCTGGGGTAGAGAAGTGCTACAGAGGACTTGGCCTTTATACTCCCGGTTTACAATGGACCACGAAGTATGGTGACGGCAATGTTGTGAGTGTATTTTTCGTCGTCGCAGTTTTGACACTTTTAGACATTCTGTGGAAACACAACTAGCCCCTTTTCCTTCCACTTTCAGTTTCAGAATGAGAAGAGTTACGATAGTCTATTATTCAGCTTCTCCCAACTCAGTCCCAACACTGACGTGTCACCAAGAGGCAATCTCGTCCCTCAGTCATGTCTCTGAGAGCATATCTAACGAACACATAATAAATGTTTGCCCTCTGATGATAGACATGTTATAGAAAAAACCTGAACACACCCTGAACATAACTTATCAGTATAATGATTATTACCTTACCGTAATACACCATGTTCTATTGGACACTTCCTATGGTTACACTGCGGAAGGACACCCATCTTACGCGGACATACAAGAGTCACACAATATATCCAACTTGTATTAAACCTTCAGGCAGAGTTCACCAAATCTTTGAATTGGCAAAACAATTCATTTCCGTTGTTGCATGTTGGCTTTAGGCTGATGTTTGAATCACTGTGCCAGACCTTCGCTGAAATGAGCCGGGAGGCCCGCAAGCCTCGGGAGAGTATTGAGCGACTTATTTGTGAAAACTCCCGCTAAGAATCAGCTCGACGATTCCTCCCACTTTGCCGACAGACCACGACGGTGCTGAACTTCGTTGGGAGTTTCAGTGACTTCTTTGAATTGGGAAAAGAGAGGTATCCCTACGCGGTTAGTGTGCCGTTCTTGATGGTTTCAATGACGGGAAACAGAGCTTCTGTACAAGAAGATGACAAAAAACCATAATTATGTGTACTAAATGGTAACATTGACTTTTACATTCAATCAAGATTCTTCGTGCGGTTCGGAAGGTTGAGAACTTTACTCGTTAAACTCTCAACTTTAAAATAAAAAAGAACTGCAAGAAAAGGTCTTTGCTAAAGCGGGGAGATGTGCAAAATCCTGCTCTTCGTGTAAAATATGAACCAATATTCATGGTCAAAAAATTAAAGATTAAAAAATTGACAAAAAGAGTGAAAATTTTATAAGATATCAGCGAAGAAATTCTTCTTTTTGTCCTTCTTTGATACGATCGGCTTGAAATTCTTTCCCATCTTTTTCTCGGCTTTCTTTGGCTCTTCGTCCTCGCCGCTGTCCTCAACTTCCATCTTTCCTTCTGGTAGCTCCTTACCTTCCTCTCCTTCCTGATCACGTCACAGAATATCCGCTGACATTTGGTGGCACAACACAGGTTTTGGCCGCTTCAAAAATTTTTGCATTGCCACGTTTTTTTGTATTGCTTGCAACAAGCAAACGACAGGTTAAAGATTATTTTGTGGTGCTGGAGCAGTCTTTGCAAGTGTAAAACAGCTGCATCCTTTTTGTTCGTGCATAATTCAGTGCGCTCTGCCGCAGTATAGTTACCATCGCAATGTTGTCTTTGTAATAAAATAGAAATAATCACCTCTACTTCTGCCTTCATTCCTTCGGCTCCCTCTTCGGCGTCTTCATAAATGTATTTGATGTTGAAAAATTTCAATGTGTGATCGTGTGATGAGCTCATCAGATAAGTCTTGTCATGACTATACATGTTAAGACACCGACATCTCATTGTAGACGAGATCTCACCTGACATCCAGAGACTCAATCGGCATTCCGCTGTGCTCACCAATAATACCAAGAATCTTATTGGGCTGTATGTTGACGACACGTATGATACCGTCACTCGACCCAGTAGTTACCGTGTCTTCATCAATCGGGAGAATGGCATCAACAGATCTCGGATGTCCACCAATACGGTCTGTGTAGCTGTACCTAAAGATGAATCAATCCTCATATCTACAACGCTGTAAAACTCACCACTGACCCCAATCCCAAACATTAATGAATCCCATACTTGTGCCCACCAACACCTTTGTGCCTGTGAGATTTTTTTGACAAACTACAATCGCCTCTACAATGAGACAGAAGAAAACTAACCTTAGATTGGTTTTTGACCATTTTCACGGATAAAAATTCGTCGTCCATGCTGTCTGATTTTCCTTCACAACGGGCCTTTCTAAGGTTATATGCTGTTAAATGTCCATCTCCTCTGTTGATGTTCAGTCTTCGACGTATATTGCGTATTCACAATAAGCGCAAATTTCTTGGAATTTGAGACTCAGAAAAATTACGCGAACAAATGCAAGTGAAGAATGCACAGTTGGGTTATGATATCATTCAACACTATAAAGATACTTACCCAGCGCAGAGAACTGTCTTCTTCTTGATGCTCGATGTTATGTCTGCAATATAGTCGCTGTGTTCGTTGTATTGTTGCACGCACTTCTTCTGTCTTATATCCCAGATCTATTCAAGTCAGCTCGCTGTGATTCTTCGAGGAAATTACCTTCAAGCAGCCATCATCATCACCACTAAGGACAGTGGACTCGTCATGTACATAAATTTTATTTATAGGCGCACTGCCAAATTTTATTTTTTTGTTTTTTTGAATAAATTCTTTTGCATATATGAGTTGTAGAATGTTTGATCACGTACGAGTGCGCGTCTGACTGTGTGTACACAAGAGCCCCGGTATTAATATCTGCTGCTCTCATGCTGCAATCTGTAGACCCAGAGAAAACCACTACGAGGTCATTATTACTTGTACATCCACAAATATTCATCCACAATATAATATCTTTTGGGATTCTCTTGACTGTATCACAATGTAGAACTTCAAGTTATTTCACAGACCGCACAAGCAAGTAGAAGGAGGAAATGAGGGTGTGGGAAAATACTCACAGGAGCCGTCGAGAGAGAAACAGACCGTGCGGCAAGACTCCTTGTGAAATTTGAAGTTCTGTACTCGGGTATTGCCTTTCAATCCGTATGACCAGCTGATCAATCAATCAGAAATTATTCAAGTTAGCAGATGTATACAGGTGAATTGATGAGATGTGATGACTCACACTTGAACGGCACCAGTGATGAGTGTTGCAGCAATAAAATCCTCTTTTGGGTGGAACTTAGCCTCGAATACAAAGTCTGGCAGTTGGATCTTTTGAGGTGAAGCCTCCTGATAAATCATGAATCTTCATGTTAACAGTGACATCATGTGAGTGTGACGTTCACTCACTGGATCTTCATCATCTTCCCATAAGCCGGGCTCTCCATTATTCAATTCGTCTTCTGAACTCTCTCCGTCCTCATATTCCACACCCTCTTCATTCTCATACTCTACGGAGTCCTCGTCCATCATCTTGTTCACGTGCTCTCAAAAAATTCCGGGTCCTTTATTTTCTGTCTGTTTGTAGTCCGACAAAAATTCCGAAATAAAATTTTTGAATTTTTTATATGCTCGAGCTGTTCATCTTCTTCTGCCAAGTCACTCGAATCTCTCTTTTTTAGAGGGTAGTCTGCTGTCCTTTAATGTTCAATGTTCGCTGGCTCGATGTAAGAGCTGGGGACGTAAAACGGTGTTCTGCGATCTAATTGAGACGCCAGTTGCTGCTTGTCCATCATGATGTGGTGGGTGCGATCGTCCTCACTCTGTATCCTCCACTTTAAAAGATTAAGTTGGTGTTCCATCTTCTCTTTCACATCACGTCGTAATTGTGACAATGCCTGATCGCCTGTTAGTCTGAACACTTTTGAACCTCTTCACCTGTCTTTGGGCCACCTCTGAGAGATTCTGAGCGCGGTGTTCTTCCATCATCTTCTCCGATATCATTTGGTATTGGTCCATATAACTATTCCCAGTTATTGTCTCTTCGACCACATCAATACGAGCTGGAGGACAAGTCCAGTTTCTTCAGAAGGTACTCACTACTTCTCGATCTGGCGTTCCTTTTCCTCGTGAGTATTCAATATATTTGTTCTCCTATCGCGAGCCTCCTCTCTCGCGAGCCTCAACTTTTCCTTCTGCTCTTTCAATACACCTTGGAAGCTGTCCTTTTCAGTTTAAATTCCAAAGAATGTGACGCACAAACTCTTGTACAGCAACTCTTCTTGTGCTTTTCTGTGGATATGTTTGGAACGGCGGTTCAAGTCTTCGTCTTTCGACACCTGTCTCATTTGATGCTGGGGAGGTCAGGATACTTCTCGAACAGACGTTTACCATGGCTAACTTTCTAGACTTGAGATCGCCTGTATCACTCAATTTTCTCTTTCTATCTTCCAGTTGCTCATGCTGAAAGTCTGTGAGCCTCTCTGTGATACAGAATATTTACCCTTCTATTTGAGGCCGCGAAATCTTTCATAAAGGTCTGATATAAATGCTCCTGATTCCTATTGCCATCTGCCAACTACAATGAGTCAGGATGACTCCGTCGTGAAATACAGACCTTTTTTTCTGCCGCTCTTCTCTCTGTAATATCAGCCCTGGTGGGTGCATTTGATATCTCCATGACAGGTTTATGATAAGTCCATTTCCCAACACCTTCCGGGATTTGATCCACAATCGATTCGTAGAGCTTCCCATCTTCCATCTCATTCTGCAAGATCTTTCTGGCCACAGAAGCCTTCCTTGGGCTCTTGTACATCATATTCTCCAAAGTTTCCCTGTGATGGTCGTTTGAGTGATTTTGGCGGAAATTTTCCCAGTTTTGAATTTCGAAATTGAACTGTACCTGTAATCAGTGCGAGTGGGTGACCGCCGGGACGGAGACCGGGATTTCGAGGGAGATTTGAGTGGAGTACTTCTGTTACTCCTTGTCCTTGTTGGAGATCTACTCGGGTCTCTGTTTCTGACAGGTGACCTACTCCTTCGCCTCTCGGCCTGATCACGTCACTCTTCAGATGCAATGGGACGTTTTATTTTTCTCAGACAAAGAGGATCACAAACCTCTGCTAACACTCTCTTTTTCATCTCGTATTCTCTTTCCTCACGTAGCTCCCTCTCCAATTGTGAATTCAGTTCCGAATGTAATATCGCCTGCCTCTCTTGAAGCCTTCTATTCTCTTGTTTTAGTTCTAACTGTGCATCGAAATACTGCTGGCGTGCTTTCTTTATGTTATCTACGATATCTCGTTTCTGCTGGGTTTGAGCTCTATGTACATTCTCTGTTCCCTCATCATGAATAACCGGGATTCTACGACGAAGTTAACGCATTGAAACTCGGTGGAATTACTTTTTTGGTGACCCTGTTAGGGATTGTCGTATTTGTCGTATTAATTTTGCCCTCTTTGTGGGGTTGAGTCTGGAAGGTATGGTGGGGTTATAAGGAGATTCAATGACGTCATCTTGTACAGATCCATCTGAATAATCTTGGAAGTAGGGATCTGGATGAGGTTTTGACTTGCGGCTATCTGGTGAGGAGTTTGTAGGAGTCGTCTGACCTTCTAAAATCAAAGGAAGGAACACATGATTTCACACGTTATTATTAGCCTAAATAGATTTTTCATGAACAAAGAGATACAAAAGCTTCTAAAATACTGTCTACATTTTCTGCGGCAAAAAAACACCCACCAGATCTGGGAAGATTAAACTGACTGAATTCGTGAGTGAGGGCGTCAATCTTTCTCGATCTCTCTTGTTCCATTTCTTCCAACCTCTATAATATGTTCAGTTTTTATAGCTCATCCAACACTGACCCTCAGCCTCGTCTCTATCTGCGAATCAGCGGTCAGAGTCGTCTTTACTGTGGATGGACTGTGCATTGTAGAAATGGGACTTTCGTATTCCAGGTTATTTTGGGTCACGTGACTCGGTGACGGTCTGTCAGGTGGTAAGACTTGTGAAGAAATTCGAATCTCACCTCGAATCCCTCTCTCTATAGTGAGGTAGTGAATCTTCTTGTGATGATATTGGCGCAGGAGTTCTGTATGGTGTGTAATCCTTTGTCACTGGCATTATTTAACTGCCTTGAAACAGAGAATTCTATTGAAACTAGTAGCTTTGAAATTCTAAAGCAACATGGGAATTCAGAGTTTTGTTCGCTCACGCGAGAAATTACAAGCGATGTACAGCTTAAATTTTTATGAAAAATCAATTGTACACCTACCAGTCGGCGATATTATTGGAACATATTCCTCATCTACATCTTCAGAGTCTGATTCCTCAGATATATCTTGAGGTATGGCCTCCTTTTCTCTGTAAGGGACTCCGTTGTGCTTTGCCACAATCTTTCCCAGCTCAAAAAATATCTCTGCTAGGTTCAGGAGTGTGGCTCTGTCCCCGTCTAAAGCTTTCTCAGGATTTATGTGTGACAAATCCAAGCCATTGATCTATAACGTTGTAAACTGACAATGAGCTTGTGAAGATGTACTGTGGCACCTCGTTTTGTAAGGCTATGAGAAGAACTTGAAAGTTTCTGTGATGATCGGGTAGTGTCCTGGGGAAGCGGATGACCTCTTCCAGACGTCTACGAAACAGTGATTCAAAGAGGCAGATGAACATTGATGCAGTGAATTCAATGTAACTCTGAACTCTCTCTTTGTATCCACATAAGGATAATACATAATTGACAGCAGCCACTAATTCTGAATGGATTGAGTTGATTTGACAGATTAGTGTGTATCATCATCCTCACGTCGCTCCTCTAAATCCTCCATTTGTCTCTTTTGAGAGGCTAAGGCGAGCCTGTCTACCTCTTCAGGCACCTCCATCCTCTCCCGCCAAAAATACTGTTCCATTTTCATTTTACGTATCAATACAACGAGGTTCCATTTCTGACAATGGAATTTCGAGCACCAATCATCTGACGTCAACATGATCCGCCTGCGGGCGAACCTTCAGAAGATGGTTCAACCTCAACCAAAGTTACTATATCGACCAACATCACTACACACGAATTCGATTTTGAACAGAAGAGCATTCTCTTCACCAAAAACACCCAAAGGCGGCGAAGAGGACAAAGGATATTTCGATCATCACAAGAATATGGAACGCCTGAGACTTTTCGTGAGAAACTAATAATCATCGTAGAAATACGATGACTGATGAATCCCAGGCCAAAGAAAGAAGAGAAGCTTTGACTCGTTATTATCGCAAGGAGGACACTAAGCGTAGCGAAACGAGAGACGATCCGAACACTTGGTAATTAATTCAATTCACGATCCAAGCGGATCCGCTGTCCGTATTGACATGACAAAATCTCTGTCTTTCAGATGACTTTCTAATGACCTGTCTTCTGCGTTTCTTGAGTACCTCTGCCGCGATAGTCATTCACTTCAGCTTTGCCGCTGTTCAATCCAAATATTGCATAGAAATTTAATATACAAAAAGTACAATATCGTGGCAGAGCCCCAGAGTAATTTTCGTCAGAATTCTCAAAAATGAAGATATATTTTTATTAAATTTTTCAGGGTTTCCTCCTCCCGAAGAGACCGCTTCTTTACCTTTGCAGCCTCTTCCGGAACTCGCCTACTGTTGGCGATTGTTACCGTATTAGTTTGCCTTTCCTCCGCGTTAACGATCGTCTATAACGTGAAACCGGTGGAAGGTGGATGTCTTTTTTTGTCAAGGATATTTCAATTATATTATTGCTTTGATCTTTTAGCAAATATGGTTAGCAATAATTTTAATTAAAATAAAAAATTTTAGATAATAACAAGAAAATAAAATAATACAGAGCGATTCAGCGAATGGCTTAAGATCCAATTGAGAAAAGAGACAGGGTTAGATATAGATTTCTGTCACATGTCAGGTGTCAGATCTATGGGAAAAGGCGTCATAGAGCTAAAAGAGTGAGTTCTTCATGAAATTTCGAGGGAATTTCTGACATAAAAAGCGTGAACGTGATAAGACCGAGACCCTTGCCGCCACAAGAAAATTGGTGTATATTTGATTTGAATATTGATCAAGTACATCTCGAAATATCTTTTCTCTGGTTCCTTCGGGGTAATTTCACTGAGTTTTCTACCATCTTTCTCAGAAATTTGAAATTTACAATTCTTGGAAAATCCCTTGAAAACTCCTAGAAAACTGATTTACGTAAGGTAACGGGTGGGTAAAAGAGATCTCTGTCCGGGGGGTGAGAGGAGTTGTAGACAGAAGGACAGAGTGGAATAACCCCGACTGGAAACCCAGGAGCTGGGAGATAGGATGGGGTGATTTTCATTTTGAAAATGTCCAAGTGACAGATTGTGGCTTCCTTCTCAGGTTTTATTTAAATTCTCTGAAGAAATGTTGATTTTTTATTATTTTGTGAATCCTTGCGAAAAAATGTATTTCGAAGTTAATTATGCCTGGGTTTTTATTGAGATTTCCAGACTACCAGACCCAAATCAGAGGCCCATACCCGTAGTGTTGGAGAGATTAGAGTGCCCCAGGATAAGAAGGAGATATCTTTTATATGACATGATGTGCTCCAATGTTATAGAAGGAAGTGTAGATGGGAGAAGGATGATTTACTCCGAAATACACCCCGAGACCCTCGCCGAGGGCAGAGAGGCGAGAATTCTTCGAAATCTATCCGTTTTACACTGTTGTAGATGCTCAAAGATCATAGATGCTGCTGAGGATGGAGGGATTTGATATTTCATTATTGAGTAAGAATTCTTCGGGCCCTCTTGGCTGGATCGTTAAGGGTAAAATGGACATGGACGTGCAGGTACACACCCCCACTCTCTGTCAAACTGCAAAACTCTCGGCCGACAGCCGCCGGCAGAGCCGCAGTTTGAATGACACGCACATCCCCATCTATAAAGACATCAAAAGAAGCCACATCTATTCATGCCAGTAGAAACGCGAACCATTCTCACACAACCAGGTGTCCTTACCAAGAAATTGTGTGAAAGTCGATGACGTCAGAATCAACTTGTTCACAAATCTCCGCGGAGCGCACCTCGACCCACCTCTATATTCTGACGAGGTCAACTACATCACCAACGTGCTGGCTTATCCGATTGCGAGATACTTCAACAGATACAAGAAGGGTATCCAACTCAACTCACAGATAGTCATCCCAGAGGTGAGATTTCGACGACCTTTCCGTGAATTTTCTCCGAACGATGTTATCGAAGGATTGTACAGACGCTGAGTGTTCCAGGAACATTTCGACAGGTGCTGGTCCCCCGCAGAAGCAGAGTTTTGGGATAAGATGTCAGAAGCAGTGTCAGACAGTCTCACGGACCTATACTTTAAGACCAGACCCACATCTCTTGAGGAATGGTGGAATTACATCTATAAGACCATCACGGCATGATAAAGTGTTTTTCGTGTTGTTGCAGTGTCTTGTCTTCTACCATCCCATTGAACGAAGCTGTTGTGATTTGTTGTCGGGCAGTGTTTGCGGATGTCAGGCGGAATCGGTTGGTGGTTACGAATGACCGACAGATTATCACCACTCACCAAGCCTATATTTGAAGATTGAAGCTTAGGGCACTCTCTATTTGACTATCTGTTGGAAATATGTGAGGTGTAGGAAAATCTCGTAAAGCTACATTTATTTAGCTACTCAAAAATGAGCTGGTTCGGGTCCACCATATATCAAACTCTTTGGAAGGGTGGCCTTGACCCCTGCCGTTCACCTGGTGAACTGTGACTTGTTGAGTCTCTTCAAACTGTCTGTTGGTTGCTGTGGCTTGGCTGCATCAGGGTGGCCAGGTGCTCTCATTGCGGCGCCTACATAGTGCTTCTCAGGTGTCTTCTTGAAGTTCTGCTTGCTCGCTGATGTCCTCTTTCTGGCAGCTGCATCGACTGATGTGAAGGCACATGAGAAGATCAAGAGGAGGGCAAAGAGAAGAGCCAAAGTGAACCTCATTGTGGCTTGTGATGCGGCTGCTGTTGTGTGCCGAAAAAGATGGTTATCCGCACTTCTCAGTTTGGTCGGAACCTTTAGCTATTTTCGCAAGACCTTAAGGCGCTTTCTCTCGAAATAAACCGGTTTCTCAGATCTTTTCCAAGATAAGTAAGCAAGAATTCTACATTAAAATGGAATCATTCAATGTAGAGAGCCTCTTGAAGCTTATCTTTTCAAGACATATACAATGTCGAGGAGAGAGTAGAGTCGGCCTAAGCTGGGAAGCTGGTAATTTCCAGGCCGACATATTAGGTTCCTTAGCAACAAATGCGCCTTCCTGGTTTCTGCATTATTGTTGGCTCCAGCCGTCATTCGTGTTTCTTATGAAAAGATCTTTATCGGGAAATTCAACGGGTAAATAAAGATCAGCTTCCACAGAAGTAAATCGCACCAACAACTTGGCCAGCTTTCATCGAAAATTCTCGAGCTTGGCATCAACCTGAATCGTTTGAAGAGCCGGCGATAGCTATCCTTGATGGTGTTTCTGATTTCTCCACCACCTGAGATGGCCAAATCCTGCTCATTTTTGTGCATGTGTTGCTATGGATACGTGCACAATAACCATAATGAATGTCATGGTAACTATGCCCGACATCAGCTTATTACACTCAGTGTCATCGGTTGGATCTATGTTTCGGTTCAAACTAGATGTGGCATGTGCACCTTTGAAATCTGTCAGCACTTATTCTCTGTCTTTGACTCGACCTGTTGCTGTAAATTTAAGAAGTGAGATGCGATGACATCGATCTTCGTATCATGGCGTATTGCGCCTCGAAGCCCTGTTTATATTGGTGTATACAACTTCTGTCATATCAACAGGCTCAAACTGACGTGTACAGGGGTGATAGTGTGAATTATTATAGTTTTTATTTTATAACCATATACTGTTCGTACGGCGCTCTCGCGGCAAAAATAGACCCAAAGGTGTTGTAGATGGATCCATTGAGTACTGTAGTTCTGGAGCAAACGGGACATACTGCCTTGCATCTGGGAAATGATTGATATCTTTGAAATATGAACATGAAAGCTTTCCTCGTTCTGATTCATTGTGGGGCGAACAATTCTTTTCAAAAAATTTATCTCTCAGTCCTCTCACTAAATAGAGAGCTTCAACCGTGGTGGTCTTCGCCAAACTAATGAATATTCTTCTGAGATTTTTTTTGATATTTCTCGAGGCGTGTACAATATCCAAGTCCATTGTCGACTTCCAAAGAAAAACAAAAATGCATCTGCATCACCCGGTAGAGCGAGCGTGCGAGCATTCATTCATATACACCGATATAGATGATGTATTTAATCAAGAGAACAATTGTGCCGGTGTCAGCAAATACTGTCAACAGCTGAAGGTTGGCAACAAGTCAAAAGGACATCAAGAATAAGGAGACGGCACCCGAAGGCAGGGCTTCTACTCATCAAAATTAATACTTTTTGCAAAATAAATTACTGAATATAATTAAAATAAAAAACAAATAGATCCTGATGACTTGCGGAACATCGTTGGTTTATTCTCCAGCTTAAGCGGTGGCGGGGGCCTTCTTGGAGGCGGTAGATCCCTCTCTGAATCCGTTTTTGGCACGGCGGGGGAGGTTCTTCAAGTGGCGCATTCTTCCGGTTCCAGTTGTTCTTCTGCGGATAGACTTGGCACCCCAGTTGTCTATCGAAATGAGAAATAAAACATAATACATAATTTTTGATGACACAATACAGATCAGTCGAATATAAAATTAAAAGAAACTCACAGGTTCTCTTTCTGGCGGCGGGGAATCCACAAGAGGCACAGGTGGCCTTCTTGATGTGGAATGATCCCTTACCACATCTGCGGCACAATGTGTGGGACTTGTGGTTGCGCTTTCCGAAACTGGATGTTCCCTTGGTCTGACAATCGTGAATATGTATTCTTCACTTCCACTTATTGTTATACTCTATATTATTTCTTTTTACAACATAGATAAAGTCTTTGCAAACTGTTATCCTCCCTCTCCCATGTGATTGAGATTACATTATGTTATCTCATCGATGAGGAATCTCTTCGTCAGAATCCTCGTTAAAACAGACAGACTTATAGAACATGCTAAAAGAGGATGTGGATCGTGAGGATTACCATTTTGGTGGATCTCTAAGCCTGGATGCTACGCTTGTCTCGTCTCAAAGACCTCAACGGAATCCTTGAGCATTTTTTTAAAATTGCGATATCTCAAGGAGACATCGCGAAAATTTTCTCCTCTTCTCGCCAACATCAAACAACCTTCTATCACTCTCCATAGGTGTATAAAAGGTTAGTGAAATTTAGATGAATCTAAATTGTATGTGCGAGTTGACAAACGTTAATCGTAATTATCGGTGGCGATTCGAACGATCCAGTTTGTATGGACACAGAAAGGGTCTTATTGATTTTTCACGAATTGAAGAGAACAGGCCAAAATGTTTAAATCATTATATGAATCGGTGCTCAACTGGTTCCGGAGTCTTTTCTGGAAACAAGAGATGGAATTGACTCTCGTTGGTCTTCAGAATTCAGGGAAGACGACTTTGGTCAATGTTGTAGCTGTGAGTAGATTATTCAAGATCATTCCTTCCTGGAATCGATTCTTGGCTTCAATTGATCGTTTCTGATGGAGGAACGTAGAATGGAACCTTTCAAGAGGATATGTTACCCACTATTGGATTCAACATGAAGAAGATTACGAAGGGAAATGTCACCATCAAACTGTGGGATATTGGAGGTCAACCTAGATTCCGCAGCATGTGGGAGCGATATTGCCGTGGAGTTAATGCTATAGTGTGAGTCGTTATGTTTTGAGGTTACGTTCCAGTTGTATGTTTATTTTTTTATTTACATCATGATGTGTTTTCTCATCGTGACACGAACAGGTTTGTCGTCGACGCCGCAGATCGCGAGAAGTTCGAGACAGCCGCCAAAGTTTTGCAAGAGCTCCTCAGCAAGCCCCCTCTCGCCGGAATCCCCCTCTTAGTGCTGGCCAACAAGAACGATTTACCAGGCGCTGCCTCTTCAGATGAGATCATCAACGCCATGTGAGTTTTTGTGTTCTCGTTGTAGATTGAGATTAAAAGATTTTCAGGGAACTGAAAAGCTTGACCGGACGCGAAGTCTGCTGCTACAGTATCTCAGCAAAGAACCAAGTTAACATAGACGTAACTCTCGAGTGGCTGATCAAACACTCCACCAATGTCTAAAGAATGTAGAGAGAGCCTCGTAAAATAAACAAAGGGGAAATTTTATTTTATTTTTAAGGAGGTGTAGACAAGATCGTTGCAAGAGGTCCATTAAGACGAATCGGGGGTGATGTGATGGATCAATTCAGCTTACATACTTCGGGCGATGTGCCCTCTACGCCCAGAGCGAGGTTCAGAAGCTCGATGAGGCAGTCGGTGGTGAAGACGATGGGATATAACTTCAACTTTTCGATGGAGGACAAGCTCGTCCTCTCTGGAGGCGAGTTGTTGTCAAAACCGCTTCTTGTGAATGTCTGATGTCATCGATCTAAATAAAAAAAAGGAACGGCTTCAACACCCCGACCACAACACAATACACATCACACACATCGTCCCCATTCTATGGTGGCTGCTGCTCCACCCGTGATCTTTGTGAGCAATCATGACAATATGTTGGCGGCGATGGCAGAAGTGGCACAGATGGGAGACGTAGAACTTCTGTCAGACATAATTTTGGTCAGCGAATCATCCAGTATATTGAACGCACCTTGTAAAGATACAGAAACACCCCTTCACATCGCGTCGGGTAGTGTTTCGTGTTCGATTGGTTTAATTCTCATCACATACAATTCTTCTATCGAATTTCACTTCTGATTAATAATTCTCTTTAGATTGGGGACGATTTGAAGCTGTCCGAACATTATTAGGATTAGGTGCTGAAGTCGATCCGCTTGATTCACAAGGCAGGACACCGTTACATATGGCTTGCAGACAAGGACACGTACCGGTGTGCAAGATGTTGATAGCAGCAGGGGCGAATGTATTAATCAAAGATCTGGGTGAGTTGTATTTAAAATTCAATGCTGCAACAGAAGAGAAAGCGCATGTCTATTGATTGTATTGTTCACCAAAAGTTGCTATACATTGTGTATTTGTGCGAATGACAAACCATAACCTAACTTCACAATCACCATTTTGTTCATCATTATCTTCACATTTTTTGATCATGAAAAGAAGGACACACACCACTACACATTGCCATCATCCATCCAGCGATCGTCCGGTTACTTCTCTCTCATGCAGCAGAGGTCAACATGTCTAATAAGAAGGGTCTCACTCCACTACATTGCGCTGCATCGAGAGGGAGTGTGCCTGTCATCACGATGTTGTTAAATAAGAGAGCACACATAGAAGCCACTGATGATAATGGAAATACCAGGTAACATACATTCATTGTAGATATCATTGTAGATATCGTTGTAGATGCATGAACCAATATCATTATCTGAGAGAGTAATCCGTACAGAAATTTAATTTTAAAAAATCTTTGAAAATAATAGAATAAAAAGTTAAAAGTTGACAGTCTACACTTGGCTGTCGCATCAGGACATGCTGAGGCGGTGACGATGTTGTTGAGGGCCGGGGCTGACCTTGGTTCCATGAACGCTTGTGGTTTGACCGCACTAGAATCAGCGAGAAGGAAATTCGGTCGTAGAATTATTGATTATTTCAAGAGTGAGATTTTCATTTTTATTATACTTGATCGTGTTTGAGTTTCTGGCTTTTGCTATAATTGCTCCACAAAATTATATGAAATGTAGAAAGATTTATTATTTTATAAATACAAGGGCGGCAACCGCAAACGAAAAGGATGCGCCAGATCTTAAAAATACGTCTGGAAGATTGACAGTTTTTGACAGGCGCATCTATCAATCTACCACCAGAGGAGGGGACAGAAGTTTTAGACCCTGAGATAAACGGTGACTCGTCTACAGATTCTCCAGAACTCTTAAAGCCATCTTCACCATTACGAATCACCAAGGCAACCAGCCAGGTGGTCATAGACAGGTGAGATTTCACCGAAGTTTCATCCAGTTTTCAACGACATTTCATTGAATTTTCGCAGTCTGACAGACGAGTTGATCGGGCGTGAGTCTGAGGCGGAGTCTCTCCCGACATCCTTTTTTGGCAGGAGATTAAGTTTGATGACGTCAGCATCTTCACCACCCCCTCTCACTTCTCCGAGGCTGGGGTCACCCCCTGAGCGATCCCCAAGGGGGGAGAGAAAGGTCAGGCGGATTTGATCTCTTCATTTTTCGCAAAAAATCAGATTATTTTTGATATTTATTATTTATATCATTCAGTCAGCAGCTTCACCGCCGACTTTCCTCTCACGGTTTCTCCGAAAATCTCCAAAGATTCCTGTGCGGAGTGTAACCTCTTCTCCAGCGGTGCGGAGCACCGCCTCTTCTCCATCGGTCGGAGAGAGTTCGTATAAAGCTCCTCCATCCCCGCGGACCAACAGAAACTCCGCGCCGACACCACCAGACTCGCCCAGGCTGCGTATAGACAAGAGAATTACATTGATGTTGAAATGACGAATTTTGCTGGAGCCTTTGATGAAGGATGGGACTACAACGTTGTAAGAAGTCGAAGTCGGCTCGATTGTGAAACACACAAAGCCCATGTAGACAATGGGTGTATAAAGATGTACACTTTTTGCCTCCAGACATCTTCTTTTGTGACCTGAAAAATATATGGATAGTGTAACACCCAGAGCTCTTTCGAACAGTTGGTGACGAAAATTTGGAAGAAGGAAGATCTTGTTTACAGGAGTTACGTAGGCAGGGGAGAGAAGAAGCCCATACAGACCAAAGCCACCCGCGCACAGATGATCAGCGCAATTCTTATTCTTAACCACAGAGGAGACGTTCTTGTCTCTAGAAATTATCGAGTTGATGAATACAAGTGAGTGAATCTAATCTTTATACTTCTGACTCATTCTATCAGCCGTGGCGAGGCCAATGCCTATCGTAGTCAAGTTATAGCTGCCAAGGATGCCAGAACACCAATCAAGCTCATGAATATGACCTCCTTCCTCCACGTCCGTTGCGAAAACATTTTCTTGGTGGCGGTTACTCGCTATAATGTTAACGTGAACATGGTATTCGAAACACTCCTCGCCATAGCCAGTATCTTTAAGGCATATTTCGGTGGAAAATTGAACGAGGAGAGCGTAAAGAACCATTTCATATTGACCTATGAACTATTAGATGGTAAGATTTACTCCATCTTCGTCGATATCGATGTATTTTTCTTCATTTCGATCGTTTAGTGGATGACGTGTCGCAGAGATGATGGATTGGGGATACCCTCAGAATCTCAATTTAGAGACGATCAAGCCCTTTATCACCCAGAAGGGTGCCGTGAAGCCCGAGAAGGTGATGCATTTTCATCGACTGCCATACAGCTGTCATCTAGAATATCTTTTTAACAAAAATATGTTCTCTTCGTTCCAACCCCGCTCTGTCATTTTTCAATGGCCAATGATCTCCAAATTAATCTCTCCAGCTCAAATCAGATAAAGTCAGCAAGATCATCAACCAAGTGACCGGTGCTTGCCCATGGCGTACCGCTGACATCAAATACAAGAAGAACGAGATGTACATCGATGTGAGTCCATATCACCTTTTCCCGCCTTTTTTCTGATCAAACGAGGTGATTGAGTCGGTCAATTTACTGGTGTCTTTGGATGGTAAGAGACTCCGAGCTGACGTCAGCGGTTCTATTCAAATGAAAGTACACCTGTCCGGAATGCCCGACTGTAAATTCGGACTCAACGACAAACTCTTGATGGACAAGGAAGTCCGCAGCGGCGGAAAGTGAGTGAAATCTCAGTGGAAATTCAGAAAATTCTGAGAAATTTTAGGCCCAAGGGACAAGGTATCGCGATCGATGATTGCACTTTCCATCAGTGCGTGAGACTCGGAAAATTCGACTCCGACAGGACCATCTCTTTCATCCCCCCTGATGGAGAATTCGAGCTCATGAAGTGAGTTGTAGACGAGTTCATTGTGTTGTAGATGGGGTCTTCCCCGCTGTATCAGGGCTGAAATAAAAAGGTACCGTACTACGCAAAACATCGAAGTTCCGTTCAGCATCACCCCCATCGTGAAGGAGCACTCAAAAACCCGCTTGGAAGTCAAGGTAAAATTCCACCATTCTTCTCATGATGACGTCATCAGGTTGCCGTCAAATCTAACTTTAGCCGCACCATGTTTGGAACGAATGTGAAGGTGAGAGATAGTCCCTCTACAACGAGGAGATTCTGATGAAAAAAGATCCTCATCCCCATGCCCAAGAACACAGCCGTGGCCAAGATCTTCACACAGACGGGAAAGGCAAAGTACACCCCCGAAGTAGACGCCATCGTTTGGAAGTAAGTTCCCGCCATTTCATTCTAATTTCCCTCCTCTTTTTTCCCGCCAAAATTAATCCCCTCAGGATCAGACGTTTCCCTGGAGACACAAAGTTTATCCTTGGTGCTGAGGTGGAGCTTTCTGCCGCTGTTTCGGCACAGAAAAAAGCATGGACACGTCCACCCATCACCATGGAGTTCCAAGTCCCCATGTTTACCGCCTCCGGTCTCCACGTCAGATTCTTGAAGGTATATCTATTTTTAGATTTATTTTTTGAAAGATTTTTGGGAAAAAATGGGATTGAAATAAAATATGGGGGCGTTGTAGATGGTGAACTGAGATGTCCAGGTGCTCGAGCAGAAGCAGGGATACCAGGCTATCAAGTGGGTGAGATATCTCACTCAAGCTGGCAGCTACAGTTACAGAATATAAAATTTGTAAGAATAAAAATCTTAAATAGAATGATGCCAAAAGCCACAAGATCAATCTGCTTGTCTTCTTGTCCGATGAAAATGCGACTGTTTGCAAAGGTGAAAATCAATCCCTTTTTCGGACATTCAAAAAGTTCCATTCATCATTATGCACATGCTGGTTGACTCCTTCGATCTGAATCACTCTATTCTCCCATTTCAACGTATGCTATACTCCAAGATGGAGATGTCTCTTTTGAATAGACTTGTACTTTCTACTGCTGCTGCAATGATCAAGGAATACATTCAACAACACGGTGTTTGAAGGACTGAAATTCACATCAGAGGAATGCGAAATGATAAAGGAGGAGAGATGGAGAGCTTTTGGACTGCTGAAGAAATAAAGGCGGCACATCATTGACTCATTGATTTGCTCATGTTCTTTCTATGGGTATTTTATTTGTACCCGTTGAATCTGCGAAGACCAACGTGATTTGCCTCTGCCGCCTTCTGGAGAAATTCTCGGTATCTCTTGTTGTGAATATCGCCGGTCTCCTTGGCCGCATCGATCTTGGCCTCCACTCTTCTCACCAAGGCACAGGCTCTTTCTTACCGTGACCCGCGGTAACTGTCTTGGAATTAACTTGGGTACTGTTGAGGGTTTGAGCCTGCTTGCGCCTTGTTGATTTATTCAATTTCTTCTGTTATTTTGTTTTATTTGCTGCAAATCCATATTCGCAGGTGAAACAGCCCCAATTAATGTGTACTACAGGAATGCAATCGTGTAGCATGCAGTGGCAGTATTTGTGGAATAACATTTATTTAATATTATGGGTTCGTTCATATCGGCACAATCTACCGCATCCCTTGCCGCACTGCGAAGTCAAGCGTGTCTGAGCGAGACCAGTACTAAGGTGGGAGACCACTTGGGAAGCCCTCGTGACGAACTCTTTTGCATTTCACATTCTTTTTTGCTATTATCCTCAGAAGAAAGAAAAAAACCAACAAGAACCCAAAACATTGTTGTAGACGGGTGTAGGGAATCCGTGGCATTCTATAAATATATATGGGTCTGTTCAAACCCTCAGGCAATGAACCTACAACAATGTTTTGGGTTCTTGTTGGTT
>MZNV01002992.1:0-20757 GCA_002081555.1 Protostelium mycophagum | reverse complement strand
CATCTAACCCTCACTCTTTCGACGCACACAAAGCCAAAGACTGTCCTGCCTTCAAGGTAGTACATTCTATTTTTAGACGAGAAGTCATGAAATGCTAAAGAAAACAGAACGGATGTCCTTACAAGAATGTGGATGTTGAGAAGTTGAAAGACTGTCCAGCCTTCAAGGATGGAAAATGCCCTTTTGACGGAACAAAGGTCATCGACATGAGCAAGGTGAAGGATTGCCCCGCGTTCAAGGTAAAAATAGACACATCGGTGTATCACCATTAAATGTGATTTTATTTGTGCTTGTTTGTTGATGAAATACAGGACGGTTGCCCTTACTCGAAGGATACTGCCAAAGAAGAGTTGGTCATTCTTTGAAAACTTGTCAATAAATCATCATTCAAATGCTTCGCTTGACTCTTTGATGCTCAACAGCCGATTTACAAGATGGTTCACATGCATGAAAGAGTTTGATTCATGTAACCAGAGATTTCATAGGTCTCAAAAGCTTTCCCTCTGCTCCCCTTTCAGACTTTCATGTGCTTCTAAAGATGGACTTTCTCGGATGCTCGGAACAAATCCTGAGCATTTTCGAAATGGAATCCGAATTTCCTTGACAACTCATCGGAACTTTCCTGCAGATCTTGTCGACAGTAGTAATTCAGTGGTTTTCTTCACAAAAAATGTTGCGGAATAAGTTATGTCGACAGCAGCTCATATTTTCGTGAGGGCAAGGATATCCAATATTACCGTTCAACGGCTGTTTTTTTATTGAAAAGTTGGATAGGATTGCAAAGTCTTAAGTCCGACCCGCACATAACATTTTTTGTATTCTACTCGAAGAGGACGCCTACTGCCTCTTTGTACCCTTGATCAAGCGGATAACTACGTCGATCAATTCTAAAGACCCCTTGACTATTTAAGGGGCAATCATATCTGTGAATATATACATACTAGACATAAACACAGAAACTATTACATCATGGACTGCTCTATTCAAGCCATGAACCAATTTCTAGTGAGTATCTTCGCAACATTTTGGGATAGAGTTCCAATTCTAAATGAAATTCTAGAGCAACAAGTACCTCGTCGTCCCTACTCTAGCCGAGGGCTGGTTCTCTTGCTTACCAGATGACATCCGCAAGGAAATCTGGATCCACATTAAGGACGATAAGACTTTCGCCCGCGCTTGCCAGGTTAACAGAAAATGGAGGCACGAGATGGAGGTCACCTGGCAGGCCTATGCCTTCCAGCGTGGCTACTTCGTCGATGCCGCCTTCCTCGCCTCTCAAGGCAAGGACTGGAAATGGGTCGTCCGCGTGAAGTACCTTGTCCACATGAACCCCACCCCGGAGGCCTTGGCTCTCATCAACGGCCCCGCTACCATTGTCATATCCGCCCAAGAGGGCCAGCCCACAGAAGGTGCCGGCATCTTTGAGGGAGATGTGACCAATGGAAAGAGAAACGGAGTGGGAAAGAGATCATTCCCCGACGGCAGTGTCTATCTCGGCTGCTGGAAGGACGACCTAAAGGAAGGCCTCGGCAGCCTGAGATGGTCCGACCAGACCTCCTACTCTGGAGAATGGAAGACCGACAAGTACCACGGCTTCGGAGTAAAGTCGTGGTCAGACGGAGACCGCTATGAAGGCTTCTGGGCCGAAGATAAGAAGGCCGGCAAGGGCATCTACGTCTGGTCAAACAGTGACAGGTACTGTCTATTGTATGCACGTGGCAGTTCTAATTATAGCAGATACGAGGGTGAATGGGCCGAAGACAAACAGCACGGCCGCGGTACCTTCAAATGGCAAACCGGTGTCACTTACTACGGCAACTTCCTCGAGAACCAAAGACAAGACCCCAACGCACTATTAGTATGGCCCAACGGAGACAAGTACCAAGGAGCTTTCAAACAAAACATGATCGAAGGACATGGTATCTACCAACACGCTTCAGGTATCACATCTTTTCGTCTACATCATCTCACATTTCCTCAGGCGATCGTTACATTGGAGAATGGAAAGGATCCCAACGCCACGGAGTGGCCACATATGAGTACGTCTACGGCGGAAAATTTGTAGGACAGTTTGTAGACGATGAGAGAAATGGCCAAGGTACTCTGTACTGGCCCGAGGGAGATACATACGAGGGAGTCTGGAGAAACGGTGGCCGAACAGGCACCGGCAAATTCACAAGCAAGCATGGACAGGTCTTTTTCCAGGAGTGGCACGAGAGACCACACCGAAACTACGCTGAGCGCATTCCATGGAGATTCCCAGCAGAGGACGACGGATTATAAATAAATGACAATAGCAAGTGTGGCTCTTTTGTTTTTCGTTGTCGTGTTGATTGGGTTTCCAAAACCGGCAAGGAAAATTGGATTTCACATCGCAAAAACGTATCATCATATGGCCACAACAGATTCATCTAATTCAGTGAAGAAAGCGTGTCAATCTTGCAGAACAGCTCATATATCATGCGAAGGAGGTTGAATCTCACTACAGATGTCAATCTGACAGCAACAGGGCGTCCATGCACGAGATGTTTAAGAAGGAATACAGAATGCAAAGAGCCTGATGTCAAAACTAGAGAACCCAGAAAGAGAAAATATACAAACGCTTTGGTAGAAGTAATGATGCCAGATGGGAGTGATCCAAAGACTCATACACCAATCTTAGAACAGATCGACTCTTGGGAAAATTTTCTGCAGAATCGTGAGTTCATTCTGTCCGTTAATCAACAACATCGATAGACTCTGTCGCAGCTCCTGCGTGGGATGGAAATGCCATACAAGGGATCGATCCAGATGCCGCCTTCTCCCTTCTGATGAATTATTCTTCTCCTGCTGTGGAATTCACTTCTTCAAATGATGGACAAAATCATAACGAGATGGTGATTGATGAAGAACCACCCTCCTTGCACAAACGAAAGCAAGACATAAAGGACAAATTGCATGTTCTTTTGAGAGCAGCGTAAGTCTAGCTTCACATTACTCATTTATGACATCCTAAATTGTGCATCAATATTCAATTTTCAAAAAACGAAAAACATTCATGTCTAAAAATCAAAATTTTTCTTCGTAATTCAAAATTTGTCTGAAAAAATTTTGATGAATATTGAGTGAACAACAGTGGAATAGACCTGGGACAAGGCATGCCAGATTACGAACAAATCCAGACCAGAATGGAAGGTCTCCGGAAGTTCTCCACGCCAGAACAAAAATCCATGATAAAAAAACAGTTCATGGAGAAGTTAAGAGAGCAAATGCAGGGAGCCTCCATTGTAGATATACCCACAATCATTTTTGAAAGATCAGGAGTAATACATTTCGTGAATTCCGCATTCAAAAAGGTGAATTTTCTCGACGTTTTGAAAAACAGAAATGGCGGGAAAAACATGACAGGTTGTAGATGACTGGATGGACGGCGGAGTTACCAACTCCGGTAGAGGATCTGGCACTATACAAGATGATAGATGAGGAGACCCTGCGGTGGTTCTACGAAATATATCCAAAGCTGTGCATGAAATCGCTCAGTATCAACAGTCACTCCCGCCCCATGTCTTTCAAAAGGTGATGGTCTCTTGGTTTACAAGATGATACTGACGCGTTGTAGTTGGGTGAATTCTGAACATTTTGTGAAAGGAATTTCGTATATATCGGTGAAGAGGGATGTGTTCAGCCTTCCAGAAATGTTTATATTTTATTTCACCCCTTTCGAAGATGAACCTGGGGAAATAGAGAAATGAGAAACAGTTGTTGTTGCATTTGGATCTTGTGTCTTAATCGGCCCTCGAAAAGGCCATTTCTGAATCGCTCGAGCCCAAGTGACAAATTTTTGCTTCAGAGCTCGACCCAGCGCCGGGAAAAAATGATTGTGGTTTCCGAAAAAAGTTCAAGAAATTTCCGACGCCGGGAATCGAACCCGGGGCTGCTCGGTGAAAGCGAGCGATGTTACCGTTACACCACGTCGGATGGGATGTCTGTTAGCCATTACTATAGCTGTCAAAAACAGAAAGGATTCATCAAGTCCAGAGTGGGCATAGCGCTGGAGAGCTTCCTGAGAGAAGGCTTTGTGGACTCCTTGGGCAAAATCGTTTTTGAGAATGCTCAGACCTTCCAATATCTCTTAAACACGTCTCCTCCAACCAGCACAATCCTGTTGGTAACCACAGCCCACAAGCGGATACAGCAGTGGTGTCTATAAGTTTTTAACTATTGTTCATCCAGCTTCTTATAATTTTTCTTACCATATTCATTTTGAAGTGACTTAAAAGGCATTGTCATAGTGTCTTCATGATGCTGAATTGCAACTTGCAGTCTCATGTGCACAGGAATATACCCGAGCCCCAGAATGGTCATAAGAGATCACTTTTTCAAAATGATCAAGGTAAACGATTGAAGAATCTCGAAGTCCAAAAGGAATAAAACCTCAAACTCGTTGATGGACATGATTTGCTCGTTTCAGGTCAATGTCATGCTTGCATAACATAAGATGAAGAATCCGTTTTAGATTGGAAACCGTCCAAATTTGATAAAGCCTAGAAACTGTTGTGTGGCACGATGTGATGCAGAAATGTCACTGTCAGTGGCAAACAACGAACCAAATTTCCCGCCTTTTTTCAAACACAAACAAACATGGCAGAGGAATTGCCGATCGAGAGAATTGCTCAGAAACTGGTAGCGTCCAAAGAGCCTTGTTTATTAGGAATTGATGAGGCTGGAAGAGGATGCGTCTTAGGTAATCATCCATCGCTAATTATTGTTCTTCGAGTGATTGATCTTATTATAAAAGGTCCAATGATTTACGGATGTGCTTATGTTGCCGTCAAGGATAAAAGTATACTTGCCAAAATGGGTTTTGCTGGTATGTGAAATTGTTTAATGAAGGACGGGCTCCAACATGTGTAGATTCCAAAGCATTGACCGAAGTCAAACGAGACAATCTCTTCGATCGCATCAGAAAATTTCAGAATGACGAGGGAGAGGAGGGTAGATTAGTTGATATAGGATACATTGTCAACGTAATTGAGCCAGAAGAGCTTTCTGGTAAAATGTCAAGAGTGTAAGTCTTTCAGGCTTGGATTGGACATGTTTGATAAGCAACAACAGATCAAAAGTGAATCTGAACACAATCTCTCATGATTCCGCTGCCAACTTGATCGCCAAAGCTCTCGCACACGGTGCGAACATCACAGAGGTATTCATTTCGAAACACAATTGGAACTTTAACTTGCTTTGTATCATTTTGGAAAAATACTGTTTATTTGTACAGTGCAAACTTGTTGTGATGCTCAATACAAACTTTTCAAGACGTTGCAATGAGACGTCACAGGTCTACGTCGATGCAGTGGGACCACCCGCGAAGTATCAAGCCAAGTTGAAACAACAATTTCCTGAGATAGACATAACCGTCTCAAATAAAGCGGACAGCCTCTTTCCCATCGTCAGTGCCGCCAGTATCTGCGCCAAGGTCATCAGAGATTCAAGGTTGAAAAACTGGAAATTTAAAGAGAAAATTCTGATCGATTCCAACTACAACTCGGGATACCCCTCAGGTGACATTTGATAGGTGTCATTTTGACTGAGATGTACAGACCCACACACCAAGAAATGGTTGGAGGATAAGTTGGATCCTATTTTTGGATTCCCGTCGTTAGTGAGGTTCGTCGACATTGATGTCATTTTTGAGAGCGCGAAACGTGATGCATCACGGTTGATACCGTACTATTGCTGCTAAATTTAGCTTGCGGCAGAGTCGCAGTGTTGTAAAAAAAGTGAATCAATTTTTGGGTGCCTTTTGTGGTGCTTTTGCTTCCAGAGTTTTGTTACAACCGACAACAAACTTAGTCTAACTGAGTCCGGAACAGATTTAGCTGGAAGAACTGTGATAATCTGCTGAAGAGAAGTGCTGCAGAGGTGCAATGGTAATTCGACATTTCAAAGCTATGATTAAACGAAAAAGGGAGAGCGACAACCGACCGCCACACGATCGTTTCAAATATTTCTCAGACATGAATATGCACGTTGTGACGGACTTTTAATAAAGAAGGCAAGCAAAAATCTTTCCAGAAAAATCACAAGGCGTTTGAGATTCATACCCAGCGAAACGAGGCACTACAACTGCTGCTTCCGGATTTTATGGCTTCTCGGTAATGACCGTGGAAGTTTCGGTTAAATTTTGACCCATTATTGCAAGTTGTAGATAGCCATCAGAAGATACAATAATTATTTCAAGCCACACCAACCATGGAATTAGAACCTTCGAAGTTAGTCGTCTTTAGTGCGAGAGGTACTCTCTTCTCTGTGTTAAAACGGACCATCTGTTTCCACACAGACAGTGCCCTTGCCACAATGATCAACGCCTGGGAGAAAGGCGCTTGCATGGTCCCCCTCGATTGCAAATCTGTCTGCGACATCTATCTAGACGTTAATGCAGAGGTCTTCAGCACCATTTTGGACTTCCTCACTTTGGGCAGACTTCTACCCCCTCACAACATGAATGTCACTCTGTTGTTAGAAGTCACTGATCGGCTTGGTCCTTTCGCCTTTACAGTGGACACAAGTGCAGAGACAAAAGAAGAGCGCACCGTCTTATTCCACTCTCAGCTCAACCCACAGAAAACTTTCGCCTTCAAGGAGTCAGAGATTCTGAGATTCCCTCAGTCATATCTTGCCAAACTATGGCGAGACAGAAAAGAAGAAGGCTCTATCCAACTCTGGTTCACTGTACACGAAATGGAATGGGTCCAGACTTATTTTCGCACTGGAACGTCAGTCCTCACCCCTCATTGTCTGTACAGCAGTATTGTGAGCTTGTGTTCCTCGCTGAGAATCCCGCTTCCAGGCTTGGATAATATCACCTGCAAAATTGATCAAACTAAGCTTTGGGAGGATTCTCTGATGCAAGATGATAAGATAATGAAGGAAGCACTCCAAATTGGGTCCAAAGCGATTGAGCACGTCAGAAAAAACATCAAGGGAGAGGCATGGCAATTATTTGTCGTCAATGGACCTGGCGTCCAACACAGAACTAATGACAAAGCCATCTTCTTCACCCAATCATACGATATCTCCCGTGATCTATTCCAGGCAGTCTCCAAACCGCCAATTTGTCATTGGATGTCCCAGTGGATCAAATCTTTCATGAGCCCTGCAGCTTGTGTGAGAGTTAAAGCTGGCAGTTGTTCTTACAGTGATGGGCACCATTACAATCACCTCGAGTTCAATATTGAAGACAAGAAGCCATTCAATCAGGAATGGCCTCAGATAGACTTGCAGCCATTGTATGAGATCATCGAACGCAGAACAAAGGCGGAGAAATAAAACATGTCTTGGTCATTGTACACTATTTATTCCAAGCCATAAACTTCGATTGCGGTTATGGTGAAGTCCTTCTTATCTTGCGTCAACGGCTCGTTCTCAAACGTCTCACACCTCTCAGTTGTACCGTGAATCAATTCTGTGAAAAGTCAGAAATTACACTCTCACATGGACGTTCACCTATGTCAATGTACAACCCTGTTCCAGTGCTGGAAGAGATCAATATCTGCCATTATAGCATTGTAGATGGTGGAGAATCAGATCTCTTACCCTCCACCAATTCGAATCGCGGCCTTGTTAATCTGAAGGCCGTTACTTCCCGCCAAAATTTGAATTCAAAACTCACGTAAAAGAACAAAGTGTTGCTCCGTGTCCACGAGTATTTCACTTTCTTTGGCTCTAAAGAGAAGAGAAACATCTCCCCATTACCTCTGTATTCTGCAGTATTCTCGATCGGGCACGTTACGAAAGCCCCGAAGATCTACATTCGTCAACTTTTGAAAAAAATCCAGCCACACACCCGTTGGTCTTCTGTCTTTACAACGAAGAAGGTCGGGAATTTTCCGTGACATTTCTGGACCATCGTGTTGTAGTTGATACCGTGTCGAGTTGTAGAGAAGAGTATGGAGGCTTCCCTCAGTTTGTATGTGTCAGGAAGCCAGCCCCAAAGGTCCGCCAGCTGCAAAGAGGTAAATTCGACTTGAATATTTAAATCGAAATAAAGACGTGCACAATGAGACAATACGGACCTGATCAACGTTCAGAATGGGTCGTAAAGACATTAGTTTTTGAAAGTCTGGCAGTTGTGAATCTCTCACTGCTCTTATCGTTTGTTCGAGTTCTTCCTGACGAAATATCAACGAAATTTCTGTGAATCAAAACTGAAATTTCGTTGAAAATTCGACAGAGACATGCATCGTCTTTGATAAATATTACAATTGATATTTTTCCAAGATTTTATTTTTATATTGAAAAATGATGAGATTCTACCTGTGTGACTTTGTTCTCCATGGATTGGGCCAACAATGTGCTGGCATCATGCCATTCCCTCATGGATTCGTAGATGATTTCCAAGAATGAGGTCCCCGTTTTGGCGGTCAACAGTTTGGTGCTATTTAATTTGAAAACGGCCAGCGCAGCCGAGAACAATTCTTTGTAGCCTGAAGATATCAAAGGGTGATTTATTTTTGTGTTGTTAAACTGTATTCTCCAGTGTTTTGTCTGGTGTTCTTCTGTGATTATTGATCAAATATTACTGTGGGCTCTGCCGCAATATCTCCTGTCTTTATCATGTTTTTGGTACTTATATGCAGCCGAATGAAATTGACTGCGGCCAGACAACATATTGAACGTTATAACTCACCATCTAGAAGAAAACAACTGAATGTCCGCAGTGCTGTTTGGAAAGGCACGACAGAGACAAAAGCCCTCCTGAACCATTCTCTGAAGGAATCCGGAGAAACGGATAATTTGTTCATGTGTTTGTACACCTACCCTTTGTAAATTTTCATTTTTTTAAATCGATTCTCGGAAAATTTGACGAGTGATGACGTCATACCTCTGGCTGGTGAGTTTGTAGAAGGGCTAAAAGGGTAGCAGAGTAAAAGTTTATGTCAAATCGTGTCACAGAAGTGAATTTCGGGTTCGACCTAAAGTAATTTTGCAGTACAAAATACGCTTGGTATTGGTCCAAGAAATGGAGAAGAAAACTGACTGAAAAATGTGAGAAATTTCCGGTCGATCTACAACGAGCGGATACCGATATCTGGTATGTAGGGTCTATTGGGATCAAGCATAGCATCGTGTTCTTTTGCGTCAACCCATAATATTCTATTCGCGTCCTAAGAATAGATCAGACGTGACCTGACGCGCCCCAAACCGCGGTAAGAACCGTGAAAATATACGGAGATGAGCGAGAAAAATATCATTAAATCATTGACAATCCAAATTATATCTACAACGAGCCTACCTCTCTACCTGCCTGTGACAGGTGGTGTTGCTCATAGCTGAAATCTTTGCTGACGAAATTCTGTAATAGCTCGAAATCGATGATAAAAGTGTCTGGTGATCGCTCCCCTGCAACAATCAATAATATTTTTTTGAGATTAATAATATTTTATTTGAGCGAAAAAATACTGAGCGTTCTGTGATTTTTTCTAAGAGGTTTTTTTTACAAAATAAAACAAATTTTACCTGGAAATACTCGGGTCAAAGCTTCTGCATAATTATTCCGGTATTCTTGTGTATCGATAGCCTCTCTTCCTCCGGCAATAAACATCCATATCTACAACGGGTCATCTCATCTATCTACAACGAGACGGTCCCACCTTCCCCCTGTACGCGTCGGGTATCCCCTTTCTGATTTCCCGCTCAATTTCCTCGGCTCTGTCTCCAAAAACACTGTTCTCTTTGTTCAAAATTTCCCGCCAAAAATCTTCTGTGGCCTGATTTTTCTCAGAAAACAGACAGAAAAATAGACGAAAACTCACAGAACGTTCGATGATGCCGTTAAGGGTAGGTTTTCTGGTCAGCTTATATGTCCTCTCCTTTCGTTGTATGTGCGGTGACGCGAGAGGTTGTCTTAGGATGGCGGTGGCGTGTTTCATCGTGTTGAAATAGAATCTCCTGTGATCATTCACCTCTTTAAATGTGTGATGTGAAATAATGTACCAAAAGTTGGTTTCTGTGAGTTGTTTTGGGACGAGTGATTTTTTGAGTGCTGCTAACTGTGGTAATTCTTTTAACATGAGTTCGCCATGAGCTAACTCGGCCTTTGTTAACGGTTCATCCTCTTTGTACATCAATACCGATCTCAATTCACTTTAAGTGTTTTTCCAACAGATCTTATCTTGAAAAAATGGTACGATTGTTCTCACCTAAATCTGAAGGATCAACTGCCGTCCATGTCTCTTTGATCTGAGCTAAAGTCGATGCGAGATTCTTGGTATCAGGATTAATTGAAAGTTTTGCCAGGTTGATTGCCTCTTCATTCTCGTATTCCTCTGATTCCTTTCGAGTTGCTTTATCTTTCTTGGCCTTCGAGTGTCAATCAAGATACCATAGGCATATAAACCTGAGCCTTAGCCTCCTTCTTTTGCAGTTTTTCTGCTGCTTTTTGAGCTTTTTTGGCGTCCTTCTCTGACATCATAGTGCTTGATGCAGAAGACGTAACCGCGGAAGACTGCCTTCGTCACCCGAAAATCCATTCTAAACTCCGTAAAACCCTACCGCAAAATTTGCGGAAGTTACCGCAACTTTTTGTTTCCCGCGCTTTAATGTATCTCAGCAGAATGAAAGCACAATCAGTTATCAATGGTCCACAAAAAAACATGCCAATAAAAATATTTGTTTTACAACATGTATTGATGCATTTCTCAGACGTGAGAGTTGATCTCGGTGTAGAGAGCTCCGTTTCTGACTGTTGTCTTGTACTGCTCGGGGATGGGCTTCTCGTCCTGCAAAAAATCAGAATCTATTCTTGATCTACAACTGTGTAAAATCACGCACAAATCCGTTCTCGGCATCTGGGAGGAGGACGTTCATAGCATCAGATTTAGAGGTAGTGATCTCAGTGTGGAGAGAGTTCTTAGAGAGGTAGACCTGGATACCGGTGGTCTTGTCGATGGCGATGGAGGGAACGGCGTTCTGGACTTGGATCTCAACGGACTTGCAGTTAACAACCTCGAAAGAGGCGACAACGTCCTCGAAGACGATAGAGGTTTTTGAGCAGTCATCTGCACAAATATGAGTTTTTGTTTCAAAGGACAAAAATAAATAAAGATCATGACATACCAAGAGTGATGGCGTTGACCTTGCCCTTGATTTGGACAACAGAGTTGTTACATTTGTAGACGTAGACGGTGTGTCTTGGCTCTGTCTCGCTGATGACGATACTCTTGTTTCCTTGTTGGTATTCAACGACCCATTTGTTGCCCTCCAAAGCGAACTTGGCTGGCTTTGTGACGGCGGGCTTGGCACCAGCTTTGGCAACAGCAGCAGGGGCCTTGGCCTCTGTGGCTGGGACAACACTGCTCTTGTTTGGGTTGTTCTTGGACTTCATGTCGTTGGTGACCTTCTTCAATCCGGCGGTGACACCCTCTCCCTTGGAAAGAGCGGCAAAGACGTTGTTCATGTCACCAGCGGGCTTGGCGGCAGAAGGGGCGGGAGCGCCAGCAGGTGGTGGTGGGGGACCAGCAGGGGCAGAGGGAGCGGCAGATGGGGTGGCAGAACCGGCATCTCCACCTCTGGGGTTCCATGTAGTACCTGTGGTGTGGTGCTTCTTAATGTAAGCCTGGAGCTCCTTCAAAAATCCGTTGAAGTGCTGGACGAAATCGACTTGTGTCTGGTTGTTGCCCTTGAATTCCTTGAGAATACGGTTTGAGTAGAACTCTGATCCTCCTCTCATATCACCGACGTGAGGGCCGGGAGTGGGAGAAACACAGACCCATCCCAAAGCGGCGATACCCTCAGCAACTGTGGCGAGGTTGTTGGCGAATTTAGAGGTACGTCCCTCCTTGGAGTCCTTGATGGCGGTGATCGCGCCGATGGCCTCGCTGGTGGGAGCCAAAAGCTTCTGGAATGTGGAGTCATCGGGCTTCTTGGACTTGGAAGCGACATCGAGGAATTGCTTCTGCTTGTTAACGGCATCTAAGACGAGCTCGGCCTGTTTGGTGACAAGAGAGTCACCGAGAGCCTTGGAGGACTCGACGTAAGGGACGATAAATTGGTCGATCAAGGCCTGGTACTCTTGGACAGAGGCGGCTGTCTCACCAGAAGATGAACCGGCAGAAGCGGCGGGGGCAGAGGCCGTCGCACCGCTGGCGATCTTAGATTCGATCTGCTCGAGTCTGGATAAGACTGTGTTGAGCTGGCCGGACAGGGCAGAAATAGCACTCTCTAAAGACATGATGCTGAAGTAGTTAGACCTATTTGGAATGGGCGTGTCTCACCAGATGTTGTGTTGGAAAATGTGCGTCCGACGGAACAACCGAAAGTACGCTAAGACACGTGTCGATCGCGGTAAATTTGTGGCATTGTAGATGGCTTCCGTCAAAAAAACGTAATTTACCCGGAGCAAATGCCACGTCTTGCAGGAAGTGTTCTGTTATCTGCTGTGATCTGAAGGGCTGAGACTTAACTGAACAATGTTAGTTGAAAACATTTATAAAATTTTATGTAGTAGTTTTCAAGTGTAACACCGGTAATAAATCAACTCTTGCAAACAAATTACCAGCCTTGTCCCTCAAATCATGGTCTTCGTTTGAAAGTTATGGTGATGATTCATTAAGATCGCTGCACGTGAATTTCGCATTATAAAGAACTCACGAAAACTTGAATAAATTTATTCACATTGAAAAAATTTCAATTTAAGATACAGAAAGAATAAAATTCAAGGCACCGCAAACACTTCGTTTTTGCGCACCACCCTCTTTTTTGCTCCGAAAATGTCCGATCACAAATCATGTGATCACCAGTCTCTCACTTTCAATGCTTGAAAATCGGTTGACAAAGAGGCCTCCTTCATACATGACGAACCATCAAGTCAGAAAAAAATGGATCCAAAAGGAGTCACGGTCACTGCATTGCCCCGTATTTCACAGCAAAAAATCACACCATCACCAACAGAAGTGTGACTCTTCAGAAAGAGAAGACCTTCAGAGAAAAATACATAAATATGATTCAATTATTTCGTAATGTTGCACTACAACCAGTCCTGTTGCACCTGCAGGAATGGGTTTGCTTCTGGTTGCAGTGCCTTATTTCAATATTGCTCTTGAAATCAATGAACAATCTTCCATTAAAAATAAAAACAGCAAAAGGGTTATGTGGATGGATATTTATACATCTTCAGCATCACAGAAGCAAAGAACTCTAGTTGATCCCATTGGGTCTTTGGATCCAAAGAGAAGACCAATTCGCCTCCATACTGGGAATTTTCCAGGATTATACGATCAGATTCCTCCAAATTTCGAGGAACTTTAAGTAACTTAAATATCTCGCTGTCCAAAGCTCTGCAAATTGGTCAGTTTAAAATGTTTCTGCTGTTTATTACCTGCCGGAAGTGAAGATTTTCTCTCGGATCTCGCCATAATGCACATAGATGTTCTCCAGGGTGGTTTTCCAGTTCTGAATGTACTGCCACATTTGATCAGATCTCAAGAGTTTAAGCTTCTCTATGGACTTGGCCAGGTCCTTGTACTCTGCTTGAGGAAGTGGGTCGTTGAAGACATTCTCCAGACCAGGCCAAAATTCAGTACAAGGGAGAAGGTTACACTCTTCTGCAGTGCGAGTGAAGAAAAGCGCCGTCTTCAGAGTGACCCTCGTGATTACCGTGAATCGCAGCGTGACTTCATTGGATCTCTTTATCTTTGATCTCTGGTTCACCATCTTTGGTCTCTGATTCACCACCAAAAATGAGGAGAATTCCATGAAGTGCTCCAAGATACCATTGTTCAATGCGTGGAGTTTTTGGAACTCAATGCTGTGATCACTCATGATCTGGGGTTTCTGTTCTCTCCGTTCATTTCACGTCTGTGGGAGTATCAAATGTTCTTCACGCAAATTTCTCGGTATGTAACCGTGGTACTCTGTAGTACCGCGGTGATGGGTTGATTTTTTGAACTCCTGCATTGGTTCACCGGTTTTCAAAAAGTAGGATGAAAACTGCTCTAAAAACACAAAATCATCTCACCTCAAGGAGACCGAAAAAGTCATGCAAGCCAAAGCAGGATCCATCAGATGAAGGACAAAGAATCATCTGTAAATAGAATTTTCCGGTGCGTCATATTCTTCAAAGGGCTGTCTTTATTCAAGGGTTGTTTTTCTCCGAAAGTCAATCGTTGGGATCTTTTCTTCTACAATAGGACACCCTAAATCGGTATTAAACACCACCTTTCCTGATCCTCTCACCGTATTGTCTGGCCGCAAAATCATAAAATATGATCTGTTTTGCAGGGACCTCTTTCGTGCCACCCGGAAAATCGAGGTTGTACATTTGTGCAGATAAGTCCATCACCGTCTTTGTTGGAATAATCGTGTCTGGGTCGATTTGGTACTGTTTGTATCAGCTCATCGTGCGACAAAACACGCTCACCTTGTACAACACGAGAGTTTCTCTATTAGATTCTATATGTCGGCGACAGACCTAAAATGTTAATCAATTGATGATGTGAAGCTCATGCACCTCAGCGACAAGCTTAGAGACGGTATCCGCGAGAGTCATTACAACCTCGAAATTTGTATGTGAGAAGACGATCGAGCGAAAGTGCAAGGTGACAAAGAAGGTGGATGGACGAGGTGGCAGTGTGATTGGCACATGAATATACTTCTTTGTTTTCTTCTCTTCTATCTCTGCCAAAAACTAAGGCACGATCTCGCAGAGGTCAACTCACTCTTTTCATCTGGTGTGATGTCTTTATTTACAGTGGCAGATGATGGCCTGGAAGATGTGCGTGGTGTGCGGTTCGTTGGGCTCTTCATCACGAAAAATATTCTGTGAATTACACCAAAAATAGGAACAGAAAAAGATTCAAATCTGATCAAACAAAATCACAACAGAAGGATAGAAGATGGCCGAAACTCTGCGCGTAGATGTGACACACTCTGTGTTGTGCCCAAATGGACCAGGAAATAGAAAGACCTTTCCCGCTGACACTACCATCGCTCAAATGAAACAGAAGGTAGAGAGTTGAAGCAGAAAGACTTTCTTATATAACTTCTCAGATATCATTATTCTTTGGCACAGATCCCCAGTTTCAAAAACTCGAATTACGAGTGGATGGCATCACCACCGTAGAGATGAACGACGACTCTGCGACTCTCGGCTCTTACCATCCCGCCGATCTTCAAGAAGTTCATGTCATCGACACAGATCCCTCCAACCACATCGAGGCGTTGCAAGATACTTCTCAAATCGAGAAATACGTCATGTCCGATGAGAAATACAATCAAAGAGAGAAGACTTACAGGAAGCACAAGTGAGTAATAAGCTCTAAACTCATTATTCATTCTCGTAGGGAGGAGGAAGCGAGACAGAAACAGTCAGCAGAGGAGCCTTTCCCTGATCACGTCAAGGTCAGAGTATTATTCCTTCTAATCGACAAATAATTCTGCTTCTGGCTTCCTTTGAGAAGCGAAGCTGCGACAGATCATCCATACAAGAGCACAAATTAATCCATAACAGTTGGGAAGCAGAGTGACAGTGCCCGGTACAGAAGGAACAGAGACAAGAAAAGGAGAGGTGGCTTATGTCGGCACTGTAGATGGCTCTAAGGGCTTCTGGGTATGTCACATTCAAAACCAAAGTCTTTCTGCGCAAGAGCACTTTCAGGCCAACGTGATATAACCATAAAAATTCCGCCAGCTTGACTGCGAGCCAGAAATTGTAGAGATAAATGTTTGTAAATGTTTCTGCAGCAAAGCTGTAGAGACCAGCTCAACTCGCCCCCAAAACAAGAATGTATGCTGATATGCCCAGATCGGAATCAAGTTTGATGGACCTGATGGAAAGAATGACGGAAGCGTGAAAGGAAAGAGATACTTTACATGCGAGCCCAACTATGGAGGTTTCGTCAAGCCCAACAAGATCATTCTGGACGAATAAATTGTATCGAAAAAGATGATTGGATCGTCTCGAGTTTATGTGATCATAAATATGTGGCTATGAATAGAAGGAGAGAAGGGACTTCTTCTTCAGCCATCTGTGAGAAGCCACTCCCTGCATGCTGATCCTCTTGGCCGGATCGACATGTAACATCTGTGAGATCAGGTCTTTTGCCTGAGCAGAGATGACATTCGGGTTTCTGTCATCTGCAAACTGGATAGACGGGTGTTCTCTGCCTTCTGTAACACTTCTGACTCTAATTTCAAACCCAAACGGCAGCTCTCCATATAACATTATGTACAATATTGTTCCTGTGATATCTCAGTGGACCTGTGGTGGTTTGGAGAGGATTTTAGGATCTTACCTAAGGACCAGACATCAGCGGCGTAACCGACATAAGGCTCTTTTCTGATGATCTCTGGGCAAACGTAATCTTGGGAGCCACACCACAGATCACAAAGCTTTCCATCTTCTATCCTCTCGCACAGCCCAAAGTCGATGAGCTTGACTCTACCTTTCTTACGATCATACATTATCTGAAAGATTCGTCAGTATGACCGACCATATGTATGTCGGCAGGAATTTTTTGTCGCCACGTTTAGCAATAGTTACAATATAGAGACGAAGGAGTTATTGATGCAAACTCACATTCTCCAGTTTGATGTCTCGATGTGCGAACTGCCAAACGTTAACCTTTGGATTCTCAAAAAAACGTGCATCTCCTTACCGCTTTGGAATGACAGTATGAGACGGTATCCACTAGCTGCTTGAATAGCTTTCTTGTCTCTTTTTCTTTCATTGGGGCGAAGTTCTTTGATGAGAGATATTTGAAGAGATCCACTCCTTTGAGGTACTCGAGTACGATGTATGTGTATATGCCCTCTTTGAAAATGTCATACACCTTCACCACTCCTTTGTGCTTGAGATGAGTCGCGGCAGCCACTTCATTTGAAATGAGGTGTTTGTTCATCTTGAGTCGGTTGATTTTCTTCAGAACCACTTTCTTTCCTTGATCATTGTTTGCTAGCACGACTTCTCCATATGCGCTCTGTCCAAGTACCGATATTTGTATGTAATCTGAAGAGGATGTGTTCCCCGTTGGTTCGCTCATCCTCTCTTCTATAGCTTCTTTCTTCTCTCTTCGTACGCTAGGACTGGTGTTGCCAGTTAGCATGCCCCCCAAATGCTTCCAATTGAGTGAGGAGATGCAGAGACAGAGGATGAGGATAAATAATAACTGTTTAGCGTCCTCTAATCCCAATGGTTTCCTCTCTCGAAGGGGATTACTCGCTGTATTGTGTGAATACAAATGATAATACAAATCTGAAATCATTGTGAATCACCTTCTTTTAAAGGTGTTGACGACGTTTCTGGTGTTGTGTTGTTGTTGTTGTCTATTGACAGGACTTCCTTCACAGGTTGTTTGCTCGCACTTTGGAACGAAGAAGATTCGTTTTTTTTGAGATTTTGAGACCCGCGAAATCTGGAAGATGTTTCAAAGAAATTTCGCGATTTTTCAAGTTCGAACAGACACATGAAAAACAGGTGAAGGTAAATCATTTTATTGCAGTGTTTGGTCAGATCACACCACGTTAAATATCTCGGTAATTAACGTGTGCATTACCGACAAGTGGGATTCTCACCGAATCCTGCAATCATAAAATATGGAACAGCTCATTTCTTCCAAAAGCACAACGCATAGATTAATTTCTCTCAATTGTGTTGTAGACAAGTATGTACAATTGATGAGTATTTTATAATATAGTGGTTTTCAATACTCCTTGTCGCACAAGTAATGAACTTTGAGAGTCTGTGTGGTACTCAACGCATCAGAGGGACGAGTGAAGATGTTGAAGCCTCCGGTGCCGGTGGCCGTTTTGTAGAAATTGATGTTACCGTTGTAACTGAGGAAACCGTCTATGACGCCGAAAGAGGTGAAGTCTTGAGTTTGAGTGTTAAAGTCACACTGAAGCTGGTAACTGGCAGAGATGTAGCAAATACGGGTGCGGTTGTCATAGAGGACACCGTTGAACAGAGCAAAATCGACAGGGTACGCGCCTTCTCCAAATTTGTAGCGGATCTGTCGCATGTCAAAATTCGAATTTTGATTTTGGCGGGAAGTTTTGACGTCGCAAAAGTCACCTGACCGTCCGCAAGCTGTCCGATGTTGTCGAGAGAGAAGAAGTTGCAAGGAGGGGGGAGGGTAACGGGTGGTGTGGTGGGACATCTGTACTCCACTTTCAGAGCAATTCTTCCCGCATTGCCAATTTGCTGAGTGTAGATGTTATAGCCGCCTGTTCCAACTGAAGATTGGTAGAAGACAGCGTTGCCTTTGAATAGAAGAAATCCGTCCTCAGAAATGCCGAAGTTCTGGTAGTCTGAGGTTTGGGGCACTTTGTTGCACTGCAATTGGAATTTGGGAGAGCTATAGCAGATCTGACCGCGATTATCCGTGAGGACACCGTCTCGCAGAGAGAAACTGACATGATTGGCACCAGGTCCGAAGCTTGCGCGCAACTGATGACGTCAGAATATTGTATATTTTTTAAATAGCTTTACCTGACCGTCCCAAAGTTGACCCACATCAGCAAGAGTAAAATCGCAGTGGGAAGTCTTTTTGTAATGCTCGGCGCGTTCAGGGCAATGAGAGGTTGGGGTGGCCTTTCCACCGATGCAGCAATAAGAGAAACCACCGTAGCATTGATCACCACAAGGAAAAGTGCCAACATCGCAAACAGGAGGACAAGTGTTGTCATGCTTGCTCTTCTCCTTAATCTAACAAAATCAGCCGAGGTTTTTTATGAGAACTTGCCTGTCCATTGTCGCAAGTGTATCCACAGGTGGCTATACAGTGCCCAGCACAATTTTCGGTACCAACAGGACAGAGCACGGGCTTTCCAGAGAGACCGTCATAATAGCATTTGTAATCGTTAGAATCGTAGCAAGCATCTCCACACTTCTGCTGGTCACCGCAGTTGTTCGCGGCGGATAGCACGATGAGTGCGCTGAAGCACAATAGGAGGCGTTGTTTCATAATCGTTATTGTTTGTTGTGTGTTGTGTTGAAAGTGATTGTCCAGCATCCCATTCATCATTTCGCGCTTGGGAACAACCTTACGTCAAATCTTTCAGTTTGACAGAGTATACTCGTGACATTCCGGAAAAGCGTAACAGTACTCAATCTTCCCAAGGCATGCCACACTCACACAGGCCTTTTTCGCCGTGATCCACAGCACGGATTCAATATGGTGCATTTCCTAGAAGTATAGTTTTGTCAATATAGATTGACTCAGAAGATTTAATTCAGTTCTCTTGAGCCTGATCGAGCGAAAAATGAACAAGAATGTCGTTGAAGTGAGCAATCAATAAAGGCGGTTGTTAATGTTGATAACTTCGAGTCAGTGCCCACCTAGGAAGTCCGAATTCCAGGAAAATCGGAAAATAGGAGATTTGTTTTCAAAAAGAAAATCAGACATACACAAGATGAGCACGATCATCTTCTTCTCTCTCTTTGCTATCCTCATCTCATCAATTTTGATCTTTATAAAGAAGACCAATAGTCCATTGAATGAGATCCCAACAGCTCCTGGCAGACACTTCCTCTTTGGACACATCAAGTCGATCAAGGGGGAGGAGCCAGGAGTACCTCAGCGACGATGGAGCAGAGAGCTCAAATACGGCATTATGAAGACGTACTTCTTCTTCACTCCCAGAGTGTATGTCTATGAACCCAAAGCCATCAGCAGGGTATCATCCTCTTGGTCAAAGTTGCCAGAATAAAAGGATCGCAGGTGTTGGTGACTGGCGCTTACGACTACCCAAAACCAGCTCAATCCAGATCCATTATTGCCAAATTACTGGGTGATGGACTTCTCACTGCAGAGGGTAGGACCATTCACAGTGATTGACTCGATTGACTACAGCAGGTTTCGATCACAAAAAGCAGAGAAGAGCTTTGGACGCCGCCTTCTCTGTTCCAAAAATTAAAGACATAACACCAATATTCTGGGGTCCTGCCGAAAAGCTTGTCCAGAAATGGAAGGCAGAGGTCTCTTTGTATTTATGGCTTGGAAGTTGAAAAGATGCAGGTCACCTCTACAACAGAAACGGTCCGTTTAGACGTCGCTTCATGGCTTTCTAGAACTACCTTGGATATCATCGGCCTTGCAGGTATGACATGAAACAACAAACCGCGATCACATAATGTGTCTATTGAACACAGATGACTGAAAAAAATCTTCTAAACTGCCCGTGTTCGATTATTGGAAAATTCACATTGATAAGGCTTTGATTATCAATTCGACTCTTTAGAGGACGAAGATGAGCCCATGGCGAATGCCTACCGCGTATTGATGGGTGCTGAGGGAGTTAGTCTGAGCTTTTTGGTTTTGGCTTATTTCGTAGATTTATTTCCTTTTCTGAAGGGAATCGAAAATCTACACCCATTCATCAAGCATGTAGTCAAGGTGAATTTCAACTTTGGCATCAATCGACATGGAGATACTGAAATATTTCAGCACCGTAAATCTGTGGAAGTCATCACGGAGAAGATCTTGTCTCAGAAGAAGGCAGAACTGGTAGAAGCACAAGCTAATGGAAAGGTTCCAAAGAAGAAGGACATACTGAGTATATTGATCAGAGATAATATGGGAGCAGAAGAGCCTCTATCAGACAGGTGTGTATCTCTGCAGGATAAAAAATTCATACTCGGTTGATGTCATGTTGACGTGATATACAGGGAGATAATGGACCAATGTTTGACCTTCTTGGCTGCTGGTCACGAGACAACTGCCTCTGCCTTGACTTGGACGTTACAAAGATTGGCAGAGAATCCACATATCCAAGATAAGC
>MZNV01002991.1:0-31055 GCA_002081555.1 Protostelium mycophagum | reverse complement strand
AAAATACATCGGGAGAGACTTCTTTTATTGTCAATATTTGCACATAACGACGGTTTTCTTTCATCGTGCAGAACTAGGGTGCTTTGTCAGTCAGCTTCTTTTCATCCGGTGAAGACGAGAGTACTGGCAAAAATCATACAAGTTTACATCTGAGGACTCTGCACATTTTCAGAGGAATTATTTGTACAGCATGATTTGAAGACAAATCATCTTGTCAGGGAAGAGTCCCCAGAATATTGGGGGTTGTTAGGGGAGAGTCTCCAGACTTTTGGGGGTTGCTAGGGAAGAGTTTCCAGACTTTTGGGGGTTGATAGGGAAGAATCTCCAGATTATTGGGGGTTGCTAGGGAAGAGTCTCCAGACTTTTGGGGGTTGTTAGGGAAACGGGGATTTGTGTTGTTTCAGTAAGAAAACTCATCAAGATTATACTGGAGGAAAACACTGCTGGATGCACAGTGGGCAAATTGTAGTGTGTCCTCTACACTCCACACATTCCAACAAATCTTCCTCTATTGCTGCTGATAACATTTCACGATTTTGCGAGATGTGAAGTGTGACGCAAAACAAAATTATGTATATGTATTTATTCAGAAGAACGCATCCAATACTTCCTTCACTTGAACTTCTGATAATTCTTCATCGACAATCTACAACGATCAGAAAATGTGACACTATAGTTCTGAACCCACCTCCACGTCATCATCGTCTTCCTCTTCTTCGTAAGATTGACTAGACTCGCTTGCTGTGTGTACAGTAAATTCTGAGGCAGAGTCTTCTTTCTTCTCATCACTGTTTGGTTCATAATCCCAGAATATCTTGACAGGTCTGGCAGGGACGGGAGGAGGGGGGAGGGAGGGAAGGGTTTTCTTGACGGGGGGGATAGGTAACTCTTTGTACATTGCGGTCTTTGCGTCTGAATTTTGCGACTGAACAACCTCCTATTATTGTAAATAATATGCCAAACACTATCACAATCACTTACCTCTGGGAAAAGTTCATTAAAATTCTCAATAATAGTTTGTGCCAGCGTGTTAATTTTAAGTGTGTCAGATATGACGTTCTGTGTCATTCCCAGAGGGGCCCAGAGTAGAGCTGGTCCGGTTGTAATCGACAAGTTGCTGGGCGTCATCTTGTTCTTCTCGCTGTGTTGGCTGACCTCAAAACACAACTCCATCAGTTCCCTCACAAACATAAAATTGGCGGGAGGAAGTAAGCTCAGGCATTCCCTTATGGTTTCCAGGTTATCTACAACGATAAATAAAGTGTTTCATTGTAGTTTGGAAACTCACCAGCTTTCACCCAGCGGTCATACAGCTCGAAGGTTAAGAGGGGCTCAGGGAGTTCGCGTAAAAACACCTGAAAATTATTTATACATAATTCCACGATGTCGGTGCTTCAGCAGAAGGAGAATCTTCAAAGCGCCGTAGTCAACACGCATAGCTCCAAAAAACACGGCAAATACGGAGACGATGCGGTAACTACCGAGCCCACAATGGCTTCTAGAAAAGATGTCTTACCTTGATAATCCCTGTCACGAGGTGCATGTCTTTTTCGTCCAAAGGCAGCTCTGGATTGATTTCGCATTGTTTCTTCAGAGTGTTCAAGTCTTCAGAAGAAGGAGACACTCTGAAGATCCCCTCCATGTCGAGACCTGTAAGTTTCAGAATGGCGGTGGGAAGAATCGAACCCTCACCCTTTGACCTGACCGTCTGAAAGCATCTTCTCAAGATGACTGGAAGTTCGAACTTGACATTTGTGGGCTGATGTTGTTAAAATTTTTACAAAAAGTTGAAAGACTTGCTTGGGAAGTTCTCTTCTTCTCCATCAATGTCTTCAGTGCAACTTTGAATAATTTCGGGCTGGTGGGCCCGCTCTTCCTTCTGAGCGTCTTGACCTGCGAAAATTCAGGGAAATTCCGTCATCTGTACACCTACCTCGCTCTTCCTCTTGAAGGAATACCGAATTGCAGCATTCAATCCTTTCTTCTGTGAAGATAAATATCTTTTCGCATCTCCTTCACAGCTCAACAAGAAAATGGTTGATGTCTTTTCCATCAAGAGATCAGGATAATGTGAAACAAGATCTCACATCACAACCGACACATTGGCGCTTTGCACCAGAAGGTCATGTGGCGATTAAGGTGCGCGATTTTTGAAACACAAACCTTCTTAGGAGGAGAGTTCTGCAGCGACTTTCTGTGTAATTGCGGGCTTCTTGTAGGTGTAGATGACTTGCTCTTCGGTGTGGTTGAGGCGGAGTTGTTCTCTTTATTGGCCAGCTTGGCATCACTCTTTCTAGATTTTGGTGTGGTATTCTCGCTAGAGTCACGTTTGACCGTGAATTCTGCAGACTTATTCCAATCTGCTGCATTGAGCGGGGAAGATAGGAATATGATTTCACATAATGAAAAGTACGCTTACCTCTTGGGGAGAGTATACCCTGCATGCGAGGGTTATTTAGCAACTTTTTGAAGTCATCAGGACTGCCGATAGTGGAGTTGAGATTGAAAGAGCGACCATTCAGAGTGTCCATGTTAAGATCTGAAGAGGAACGGTGGAGTTGATCGAAATCATCGACAGTCTTCTTCCTTCTGAGACTACCAAAGACATTCCCCGTGGCGTTCATAAGCTTTACCGACTCTCTTTTCATTTTCTGAGCGAAGATAAACAAGACATGACTTAGCCATGCTAACTTACTCTTGTGAACTCCTCCACATTTCCGTCCATCTTCTTGCTGGCGCAAGTATAAATATCTTTTGATTTTTGAACCGTTGATTTGGCGCCAGAACTTCTAAATAACTTTCTTGGAAAAGTCGATGTGAAGAACACGTCAACAACGTAGACAATCACAACCCGAAGCAACAAACCGACGAGCAAACCAACATGTCGCACACCTCTTTATTTCATGAAGTCCCTGAAGCACCTATCGATCCCATATTAGGTCTTAATCAGCAGTTCTTGGCTGATACCTCTCCCAACAAGATCAACCTTGGTGTCGGTGCCTACAGAACCGAAGAGGGCAAACCTCTCATTTTGAACTGTGTTAAAAAGGTGAATTCACTCGAAACCTCCATTTTGATGGTAATTGCTGATGTTTCAGGCCGAAGGGATTGTGGATGGCTCTGGAAAATTCAACAAGGAGTACCTACCCATCGATGGTCCTGCTGATTTCTACACCGCCTCTCAAAAGGTTCTTTTCGGTGACACCGTTGCGACCCACGGTGACAAGGTGTGATTGTCTCTTCTCTTTATATAATCGGTTCATCCTCTGCAGCTTGTATCTGTCCAGGCATTATCCGGCACTGGAGCTCTTAGAATTGGAATGGAGTTCATTAAGAGATTTTTCCCCACAGGAACAACTGTGTACATCTCTGATCCTACCTGGCGTAAGCGACACCTCGGCAAAAACCTTCTGACAAATAACAGCTAACCACAAGAACATTTGTACCGCAGTGAACATCCCCTGGAAGAGTTACAGATACTACTCCAGACAACAGAACGCACTCGATTTCTCCGGTAATTTAGTGACCTTCATATCTTCCATTTGTTTACGTCATATGAGGACTCTTAGAGGACATCTCTGCAGCACCAGACAGATCGGTCATCTTACTCCATGTTTGTGCGCATAATCCTACTGGAATGGACCCCACCCCCGAACAGTGGGACGAGATCGCTCAACTAATCAAAAAGAAGAACCATGTGCCTTTCTTCGATTGTGCTTACCAAGGTACAACCCATTCACATTTTATTTCAATGTCTTAACAGCTCATCCTATTGTACAAACGTCTCATTACCGACAAAAAATACCGACATTCAAGATATCTAATTTTAATTTTTAGGATTCGCCAGTGGCGATTTGGACAAAGACGCAGAACCACTAAAGAAGTTTGTGAGACTCGGCTTCGAGTGCTTTGTCTCTCAATCTTTTGCCAAGAATTTTGGCCTCTATGGTGAGAGAGTCGGTACCCTCACCGTCGTTGCTGCCGACGCCAAGGTGGCTAAGCCTCTGAGAAGTCAGTTGAAGGCCATCATCAGGGCCAATTATTCTAGCCCTCCCGCACACGGAGCTTACGTCACTCAAGTGGTCCTCTCTAACCCTGAGTTACTGGCTGAATGGTGAGTTTTTCTTAGATGTTGTATTTTATTCAACTTTACTACTAGAGCCGCACGAAAAATGACCCAAAACATGAAGAAAAATCTACAAAAGTAATTCTTAATGCTCTGATTTTACATTTTCTTTTATGAATTGACAATATCACATTCTGACATGACTAAGGAAGGAAGAGCTGAAGGCCATGGCCGGCAGAATTTATGACATGAGAGTCAAGCTCTTTGAGGCCCTGCAGCAGAGAGGTAAGAACCTTCTCGGTCTACAACTCGCCATGTCCAACTTTTTCATGGAATAGTTGCAATAAGAGTGTTGTGATAAGCTGAAAACTGCAGGAATCCACTGGCCTCACGTGATGAAGCAGATTGGGATGTTCTCTTACACTGGTTTGACACCCGATCAGGTAATGTATCGTGCAGCCTTGAGACGCTGTCTGAAACTCTATAAGGTTCAAATCTTGATCCAGCAGCACCACATCTATTTGACCGGAGACGGAAGAATCAGTTTGGCTGGTCTCAGCACAAAGACCGTGCCAATCTTGGCCGATGCGATTGTGGATGCCATCTCACGCACCAAACCCAACCTCTAAAATAAAAAGTTGTTCATGATGTGCTTGAAAGACTTGTTGATGATTGATTATCCTTCAGGAGTGTTGTTGTTCGCGAAACTTTTTTTGTCTTATCGGGTGGTTATGATATCATTTTTTTTTGACGGGAAGGAGAGGACCACCGCATAGAATCGAAGATGAGATCAGGACTTCGTGCTTTCCAACAGCAAACACGTCTGACCACTCAGACCCCCCTCGCCCACAATGTGGCGGTGAGTAAATGCCTAATTGTGATAGATATGAAATCTTCCTTGTTTCATCGTGAAGACTTAGGGTTGCTTTGTGTTCATTCTCTTTCATCGTTATGCCTGATTGAATGTGTTGCAGATGAACATGCAGGTCCGTCCCGCTTCTCAGCGTGTGGTAAAGTTTGTTCAGAGCAAGTCTAAGAAGTCTGAGTTCCCCGCTACTGTGAGCGATTTTAATTACCTTATGAAATTGGCTGATGTCATCATTTAGAGAGGACTTATTGACGCCGGTGCTATCTTCGGTGTTGCCTACGGTGTAAGTAAACTTTTAGATATTTCAATGCAGGTTGTTTTGTTTCATATCATAACCTTATCAGACCGCTCAATTGGCCTCTTTCTGGACTGGACTTGCCATCACCGGTGGAGCTACACTTGGTCTTTTATACCTTCAGGGTGCCTCTGCTTACAAGCGTAACGAATTCAAAGATCTTGGAGGACGTGTCGCCAACTTTATCAAATCAGACGGAGGGTGGGCGATCTTCTCATCATCTTTTCTCTGATGATGCCAACAGAGCCACCTACAACTTGGCTGGTTACATTTCAAACCACCCCGAGCTGTTGAAGCAATACATTCAGTCTGATGACATCTTCATTGAGGAACTCTACACCGCCTTTGCCCTGTCTAAGAAGCCTGCTACCTCCATTCCCAAGCATGCCGATCTCAGCGGACCTCACGACGGTCTCAGAGTTCACTCTGTCTTCAGAGGTATTTCATTAGTGATTATATCGAATTTTGAAACCGCTGTCAAAATGATGTTCTGAAGAAAACAGTTGGAGCCAGAGAGGGAGGAGTTCTGAAGTCATACATCCTTCAAACATGGGTTCCCCTCCAAAACAAGTCACAGATTGGTAAGATGTTCCTAATCATGAAAGTTCTAAACTTGATCAGAGAATGCCGTCCGTGTTGAGATTGAGCAAGCTCAATTGACTGGTGAGTTTGGAAACGAAGGCACCCCAGTTGATGTCACCGCCGCTTACCAACAGGCACCCCTCACCATCGACCAGGAGGTATTATTTGTTTTCATTGAAGACGAGAAATGAATTTATTTTTAGATCCTCGCCGAGTACAGAGGAAAGGCATACGACTCTCTCGTCAACCAGACCGAGAAGGCACCCGCCAACAATGTCAGCGGCAAGTGGGACTTTACTGCTTAAGCGGGACTTAAATAAAACGATCATGAATTTAATTTTATGATACCTTACCTCACTTTAGAAGTGAAAATAGGTCACGCCTTTTGGTGTGCCTTGCAGAATTTCAAATTCCTTTAGAAGATGAATTTTGCCATTGTCACGTTGTAATCTGGCGATCTCAAAGATCACATCACATCAGATCTCAGACAGGAAGTCAAGATGGACGCCACAAGACTGATTTTGGGGAATACAATGAAGCAGAACCGTGTGTTCATGTTCAGCTTGAGCGAAGTCTTTGGAATTGGACAGCACTCCGCCGGATTATTGGTTGATCGTTTTGGCATATCACGGGCTGCTCGTCTGAAAGCCCTCCCAGATTCTAAGGTTTTCGCTCTTGAAGACTATGTCACAAAGAATGTTTTACACGGAAAAGAATTTAAGAAAGAGGTGATGTTCATGTAACAACCATCATCTAATTATTGGCAGATTGAAAGAAATGTGTCTATTAAGATCGAGGGAGGAGGTTGGATTGGAGAGAGATTGCAAGAGGGTTTACCTGCTTATGGACAAAGAACTCACACGAACGCCAGAACTGCAAAGGGAATTGCAGGGCAAAAAGCAACAAAATCATCCAAATAATGAACAGGTCTTTAATCTTCATTTTCTAGCTTCTCTTCCTCGAACAACTCTTCGCACACGCTCTTTTCCAGTTCATTCGGATAATCACTTTGATGAAGTAGATCTAGCTTCTGTCCTCTCGGCCACCCTGGTGTCTTCATCAGCTGGCTTTGACTTGTCCAATAAGTATATTCTGCTGGTAAGACCCTCTGTAATTCTGAACATGTCTGTATGATGTTATTTAAAAGCCCCATCTCGACGTTCATGCGGGCGATTGTGCTGTCTCTCGCTCCGAGTTGGTATTGCATCTTCTCCTTCTCCGTCGTGAAATTTCTGCGTTCATCGCTGATGCTGTCCTTCAGCCATTCGAGCTGTACATCTTTAGTAGTGTCGACAAGAATCTCGAAGAAAAGGGTGTACATGCACAATTCTCCCACCTCCCGGTTTTTCGCGCGAATCCGGTGTTCAGCCTCGTGAAGTTGCTGCCGAATTCTTGATTGTTGTTCCTCCAACTCTTCCCAGTCTTGCATTTTCAGTCGATGCAGCTGCTCCATCTCATTCGTATCCCTTTTCATCTTCTCCAGACTCCTCACCACTTCCTCCGCCCTCCGGGTGCTGTCCCTCTCTGACTTTCTGGTAGAATGTAGTTCAGCCTCTAACTTTAATATCCGATCGCTCATGTCTTTGGAATTTTGCTCAGAAGCGTCGGTGTAAATTCTCAGCCTTTCTCGCTCTAAAAATAGTTCCTGTTTCAGCACATCTCTCTCCCTCTGTGCTTCTAAACGAGCAGTCTCTTCTGAGAAGAGCTTCTTTGTCAAATCTTCCAGCTGTGCATTTGCTTCCTCCATCTTCATTTGCATCTTTTTAGAGTTTTCCAACTTGTGCCTCAATTGTTGTTCCAGTGAAGAGATTTTCGCGACGCTAGCATCCAAACGAGATTGATAATCTGAGCCTTGCCTGGACATTTCTGATACTAATAAGGCGATTTGTTCGTTGATCGAGGTTGAATCATGTGTCTGTACATCATTTTTGGTGGGTTGTTGATCCTCTCTGACCCCACGAAGCGCCATTAATTCTTCCTCTTTGCTATTGATGACCTGATATGCCGAACCTAACAGAGATGACAGCTCTTGACAAATTCTGTGTGTATGCTCGTTTTCTTCCAATAGGACGCGATGATCCGACTCTCCCAAGTTGCATTCCTTGCTCTTTCAGAGTGAGATATTTTCGAAATGCGTTTTACCTCTTGTTGTGTTGGGATCTGCTGATTTTCTGATACTGCGGCCAGAGCAGCCACGGCTTCAGTCAACTCTGTCGTCTCTGAGGACAATCTCATATTTTCCTGCTGGGTGTATTGTAATTTCTCTTTATACCGCGCCACCTTTGTCTCTAACGATCGAGAGTAACTCCTCAGATCATCGATGAGCCCAATATACTCGGATTGCGCTTCTTCGGCTTCGCGCACTCGATCTCTCAGATTGACTACCTCATTGTGCTTTCTCTTAAGCTGAAGATGTAAGCTTTCGGTGTGTTGACGACAATACCTCTAATTGAGTGGAGAGCAATTCTTCTAATGGGTCGTTGAGCGATTCCTCTTCAGGCTGATAATACATGATGTTGTTGTTAGAACGTTCGAAATCATGAAATGAGCGGGAAGCCTGAGAGCTTGGATTTGCGATTGCGAATTTTCGCGCCACTCAGCCTGTTTGCCAATCGATCATGTTGAAAGCCAGAGATGCAAGCTTTCGGTGGTGATTACACATTCGATCATCGTTCCAGTCTCTATAGCCCCAGATCATCTCCTAAGAAAAATGGTGTGGAGTTCGACGTGCCGACATCACCCGAGGACTTTCCTGAGGAGCTGACGCTGGAACGAATCGAAAAGATGAGGATCGATCATGCAAAGAGGCTGTCACAGATAGAGAATAAATATTACCAGTCTCTTTCACCACGAGCTTATTACCCAGGTAGGTCGGTTATAAATTTAGACGCAATATTTATCCAGACAGAGGAATACTTCGACGAAGAGTCAACCTCGTATTTGGATGAAGATTACAATGGGAGTTATGATGAGGATGATTACAGCGGTCAGTTTTCTGATTACGCAGATGTTCCTGCTACTTCATATTATGATCCTGAATTTTGGAAGCACAAAAAGGTGATAGTGTTTTATAATGAATTTACAAAGTCGAGAAAAAAATCAACAGACAAGATGCCAGAAAATCACCAAAATATTGAAGTCGACAGACAATACCGTCCCCTTTTTCGCTCTCTGAGAGGGAAAAACCCTTCACTTATCGCAAGACTTACCAACGAGAGACAGATGTTCGCATTCCAAAAGCGAACCCCCTTCCTGCATTTTATAAAGAGCGAAAGTAACAAAACTAGTCCTTTGGAGATGAACTGATCCAGACAGATTTGAGAAAATGATGGAAGCTGAGGAGGAGCACAAGAATAACTTAATAACTGCGACGGCAAGAGTAAAGGTTCCAAGAAAACCTCATATCCCAGGTAAGATAAATTCATTGATCAAATGTCGATATTGTTGTAGATCCACCACCGCCTCCTCCCCCAGACTTGACATTCTCTCATTTTAAGGCCAGACCTGTACCAAAGGATATTTTGAAGCCGAAATTTCATGAGATACAACAGAAAGAGTCACAGCGAAAAAAGAAATTCTTTTCGCCATCCATCAAAGCAACCGCAAAGACACCTCCACCAGGTTATACAAAATTATTTTCCGAGCAAAAATTGATTTTTTAGTCGCTGTGCACCCACCTCCGCCACATTACGCACCACCTCCCGCTATTAACTTGGACATCAATGGTACACGACTCAAAACACACAACAATGAGCCAAAGAATGCGCATCCGCAAGTGGCTCTCATAGAGTCACCTGTACAGTATCACGAACGCCACGACGAATCACAACATCAACATGTACAACACACGCACCCCCGTCGCAACTCGACAGAGGTGCATGATTGCTGCACACCCGCCAAACCTACGTTTCACCCTCAAATCACACCTGAGGTACCTCCTTTTTCTGCCATTCACCAGTTGGAGGAGCAAAAGAAGGAGAAGAGAAAAAAGAAGGAGGCTACCCAGTACGTATTTTTGAATTTCAAAAATGGCGGGAGAATGAATTATGTAGGATCGAAGAGTTCAACTTGAAATCATCAAAAGTACCTTCACGGCGAGAAAAAGTGATAGCCGATATAATTCATGACCAAAACGAAGGACCTGAGCTGAGGTGGCCTTACACATCACCAAGAGGCAAACAAGTTCACCAGCCTCCTATTCCTGTACATTCACCAGTCAGTAATCGCTTGGATGTTCAAAAACATTTAACTATTTATAGAGGCGAGTACAGCCAACACTGTCACACGTTCTCAAGGCCAAGGTTGCACATAAGAAGATCCAGAGCAAGCTGGAGCAGGAAGAAGTGGAAAAACAGAAGCGGCGCATTCAGAAAGAGAAATGGAAAGACATGAGCGCGATGATTGCAAGAAGGATCCCCCCAAAAACAACCTCATACGCCATCACAGCCAAAGCTATTGAGCGGAGGAAAGGTGCAAAATACACAACAGTCATCATAATTACCCCGAAAGAATGTAACTGATTAAGCGCAGATGGGGAAGAACAAGAGAAGCAGTACTATGAAGATATGACAAACAAACTGTACCAGAATAATTCAAAGAGAACCTTCCTCTTTGAAAGACATGGAAGGGATCAGATGAAGATGGAAGCTTTGAAGAAAGCAGATCAGATCATCGCCCAAGCTGGTTTATCTCCAGCGGACTTTAGGTATAAGACGAATGGGACCAGTGCAGCTGTGGATCTTAGTGAGGAAGAAGACAGCGATGGCGAAGAGGAAGAAGACAGTGATGAAGAATCTGAGGCCGAGAGTGAAGAAGAGGAAGAGAGTGAGGAGGAGGAAGAGGAATATTCTGAAGATGAAGAGGATTAAATAGTTTTAGAATGTCATTTAATCCCAAATTTCTTCAGAACAGGTTGGCCCCGATCGAGAGACCTGAGGTACAATCTGATCTGAATAGTTTGGGGTGTTGTGAGATTCAGAAAGAGAGTGAGCCCCATTGAGGTCAGGTACTCCTAAACAACTGTTAGGCAAGGTTTCAAGATGGTTCTTTAAACTCACATGGTGTCACAACAGTCACCAAGCGTTCCTCAACTGCATTGATCTATGCTACGATGATTTGTGAAGGGGAGGGCAGGCTCTGGGTAAACCCTTCTCAGCGATTCCTCTTCCAACACGTTATCCATCACAGATGGCAATTTCTACCAGAGATCCAGGGACTTTCCCCCAAGCTAGCTCTAAGAGGCCACCGAAGTCCCTCTTCGTTTGTGCGCTTGGATTAGGCAGTTCTTCTTTCTGAATGATGATCACATCACCACAAGCGTAGATTCGTCCTTACCGTGATAATTTCGTGCATAACCGCAGTGAAGAAATTTGTAATATTCGAAGTCTACAACGAGATGATCTCATCACTAATCCCATTCTTCAGCACGCAGGCTTCGCTCAGGTGAACTATCCCTTCCTCTTCTTTAGATCTTCGATATGATTAAACTATACGACGGTAGCTGAGCATTTGGTGCTGAATTAAGACACATGATCTTCAAAGACTGATAATGATGAAATTCATTCTTCATTTCGATTGACATCAACTTAGTCTGCTGAGTGCGATCTGCTATCTTACCGGGACAATGATAATAAAATCATTTTTATTTCGCAGTTTTGATGTTATTTTGCACAATGTATATCTTAATCCCATACTCAAGCGAAGCGTCCTCAACAAAATGATTATGTCCTCTGCATGTTCGAGTGGGCTGGTCTTTCTGATGCTGGGTGATATACGTAATCAATTACAACCAGGGATCGCGCAGACGTCGATCATTTTTGTCGGGGCACGATGGCGGAGTCAGCAGGAGCCCTTCTTCTCAAAAAACAACTGCGAGATATCAAGAAGAGTCCTGTGGAGGGCTTTTCTGCAGGATTATTTGATGACTCCAACGTATTTGAATGGGAGATTTTGATCATGGGACCAGTGGACACTCTATAGTGAGTCTATCTCTTATTCGATTTAATTCCCTCTCAAAATGTATTAGTGAGGGTGGATTCTTCAAAGCCAAGCTCGTCTTTCCAAAGGAATATCCCAATTTACCACCAAAGATGCATTTCATCTCCCAAGTGTGGCATCCCAACGGTTAGATGAGATTTTGAGTCTATTCACTCATCCTCGCAGTGTACACGAGTGGAGAGGTTTGCATCTCTATTCTTCATGCACCAGGAGATGATCAGTACGGTTATGAGAAGGCCAGCGAGGTAAGGATGAATAACATTTTATATTTTCTAACAGGCTCCAGCGATGGCTACCGATACACAGTGAGCATCTCTTCCTTTTCATTTGCTTGTCTACTGGATATTCATTTTGTTTAGGTGTAGAATCTATTTTGATCAGCGTGATCTCCATGTTATCCAACCCCAACGATGAATCTCCCGCCAACATAGATGCAGCGGTGAGTTTTATTCATTCAGCTCAAATCATGAAAAAATCAAAAAATGAGATTAGACAGAAAGAATGGCGCGAGGACAAAGAGTCTTTCCGCAAGAAAGTGGCGAGATGTGTCAGAAGATCTCAGGAAGAATGAACTCATGTACAGTCTTTATCTTACATTTATTTATGAATATCTATATTTTCAAAATGTTCATGTGAAGGTCATCACGTTTACAAATTCTGCATAATCAATTTCTTGTTGCCCATCTGGGTTCATCTGGGAAAATGAACACGATCAAGAGTGTTTTCTCATGCTTGTCTTACCTGTTTCATCAATCTGTGTGCTTTTTCTCTTGGCAAACGATCTGCAGTCCATGAAGTGAGAGCGTGCTCGACATCGCTCATGTTGATCATTCCTTCAACAGGATGGGTGCTGTTTTGTGTTAATGTAAAATCGACACCGGCGCCAGACTCACCTGAACACCTTAAAAGCATACTTTAATTCTGCAGAGTTATAGGTGGGTTGTACTTGTCTAGACATGACAGAGATGAATTCTTGGGACATCAGAAAGTCCATCTTGGAAAATGTAAACCTCACCATCAAAATCGATTTCTCCATTTTTATCAATGTCTATCTCCCTCACCATTAATTCTAATTGACTCTGTGTCTTTCAGCTTTAAAGCACATTCAAACCACCTCTGTGTATTTGAGTCCGAGCTTCTTCGTCAGTTCTCCAAGCTCTGCAGGTGATATCTTTCCACTGCCATCTTGATCCACCAGGTCGAAGATCTCTCTGAACTCATTTGTATCCTCTTCGGAAAGCTGCAGCATGCCGACAAAAAGACTATTATTGCGTTACAAATTCCAATCCAATCTACAACGGTCAAGACGGCTCCAAGGCAATCAAGAAGATGAGCTTCTGCTCGATTCCCGACGTGGCAATCAATATGGTATTCTGCATGTGGTTGGAATGATGTCATTGGGTGGTAAGAATATGTGGATCTTGAGGCTGGAGGAAAGCAAATCCTCTGGGACGACCTCGAGCAATATAAATAAAAAGTCTTATTTTAAATTGTCGATTGTAAAATTCCGCAAAATAAAAAATATATTTTATTTTTCCCTTCAGATCATCTCAGTTTCTGTGAACAATGGCTGATTCTGCATCATTACCACGCGAGCAGGTTCTATATAATATTCTTGAGTACCTTCAATCTCTTAAGACTTCTGGACTCAATGAGGACTCGATAGAATCTTTAGATGTGGCGACGCAATGTCTTTCATCTGCATTCTCTCTCGATCTCGCCGATGAGGCGACTCGTACCCGCTTATCACTTGGACAACCTCAAGATTTACCTCAATTACTGGCCATTGGTTCTTCCAACAGAGAAAAATTAGCAGAAGCGCTCGAATCATTGGTAATGACCGATTAGTCAATCCTAGATGTTAATTTAACTTTTTTTAGAGAAAGAAGCAACAGGAATTAAACAACCGTCTTCCTGATCCTAATGATATTGAGACCAAATTTGTCACTTACATGCAGTCCGTCAAATCCAAGGGTCTTTTCAATGGTGTCAACCCTGGCTCAGCTGGTCAGTCTCTTATTTAGATTTAATCTCTTTCAATAATCATCATACAGAATATGAGACCCGCTTCTTGAGAGCACGCGAGAAGTTTATTGAGAAGTACTTCCCTGCTAAGCCGCAAACTGCTACTGCAACCACAACTGAGAAGGCTGAACCGGCGAAGGAGGCACCAAGAGCACCAGAACCCGTGAGGAAGGTAACAATTCTTTTTTTCGCATCATGAATTGATGATTCAGGATCCCACACCAGCTGATTTGGAGGCTGCAGAGAAATTGAAGGGTGAGGGTAATGCCGCTCTTCAGAAGAAAGATTACGCCCTGGCCATTAACAAGTACAACCAAGCCATAGAATTGAACCCAAATAACGCCATATATTATTCCAACAGGTGCAAGTGATATATTTTCTTCTTAAAACTTAATCGAACAGAGCTGCTGCGCACAGCCAGAGCGGTGATCATGAGGCGGCATTGAAAGATGGGATTTCCGCTACATCTGTTGACCCCAACTATTCAAAAGGCTGGGGAAGAATGGGGTAAATTTTCATCCAACATTTTTTAATATCTCTCAACACACCATGATGGACGGGATGCTCATCATGGGCTTTGTAATGAAAAGCGGAACGATCATCTTTGACTTCGGCTCTGCCGCAACAAAATACCGCGCTGCAGTGGTGTACATTTTCAACGCTCACGATTACAGTCTGGCCAATTTCCAGCTTGGCAAATATTCAGAGGCCGTATCCAACTACAACAGAGCCCTTGAGCTTGAACCTTCTTCAGAGTCCTTCAAGAGTTCTTTGGAAGCAGCACAGAAGAGATTGACCGAGACCACACCAGTCAGTATATCATTATTTCTGTATATCTGATTCGGATTGTGGCCGAAGAGAATCTCTTCGTATCGCTGCGAGTTGCGAAGGAAACAAATTGTTATGACAAAACAAAATTTGCTAAAGAGGAAGTATTCAATTAAAACTAGCTTCTCAACATTAATATTATTGCTGTAATCTGATGGGGACAGAGCGCTGCTGCTCCCGGAGGAATGGACATCGGAGGAATGTTGAATAATCCTGAAGTGATGGAACGCATGGGCTCTATGTTTGGAGGTGCTGACGGTATCTCCTCTATGCTCAACAACCCGATGTTCCAGAACATGGCACAACAACTCATGAGCAACCCTCAGATGGTTGACATGTGAGTCGTGATGATCTAATGCTTCTCTGATGTTTTCAGGGCGAACAACTTGATGCAGAACCCTGAGGCCTTAGGAAGCATCATGAATCAGTTCGGTATGGCTTCTCAACCAGGTAAATCAACAATTACTTCATCACTTGTGTCATGCACAATAAAATATAAATGATCGTGCTGAATGAACACTCAGGCCAGAGACCTTAATAAAAGATGATGAACATTTATCAATATGGATTAGAACCCCTCTCTTCTTTGATCAATACTCTCAATCGTTTTCCATTGATAGGTGTTCCGTTCATCTCCTCTATCGCCCTCTGTGCGCTCTCCGGGTCTGAAAAAGACAAGAAGGCTGAATGGTTGAATATTTCGAAGATGTTAGATCATTTACTACACACCATATCCCTTGTTACTCAGAGTGTTGTGATCCCTCGGCACGTTCAAATGTGTAATATTTCCAAAATGTACAAACATCCCTCTCACATCCTCATTTGCATAATGTGGAGGAATGCCGTGTATAAACAAGTTGCATTTGTTTCCATTCCTCGCTCCTGCGTGGGCGGCGTTCCCTTGCGGTTGAAGAGGGGCACTCGTGTTGTTGATCTGTCCATATCCTGTTTGTTGGTTGTACATTTGTGAATAATTGGGGTTGATATACTGTGGCGCGTTGTACTGATTTTGTGCTGCGTAATTCAAACCGGCCATCTGTTGTATAGCGGTGAACGTGTTGGTCCAATTGGCCCACAGATTGGTGATCACCGAATTTAATAATTGTGGTTGTATCTGTGGAACTGCAGCAGTAGGGTTGTATAGCCCTGGGATTGAAACATTGGGAGCGAGTACAGGAACGTTTTGCATAAATGGTTGTGTCACAACATTCTTTGCCGCGGAGTAATTCTGTGTCGGTGTGTTGTGATTCAACCTCTCTATCTTCTCCTTCTCTGTCTCTGCGAATCTCACAACCAGATTTGATTGTATTCCTATCAGAAATCAATTTAATTTCATTTTATTTACATTTGTTTTCCCACAGGTCAACACCGAAAGAGAGCAAAGACAGCTCTAATGATGTGAAAATGTTACCGTTACATTCCATTGTGTATCCGTTGAATTGTTGTATCGCCGCTAAAGCTGAAGATCTATGCTTGTACCGGATGAAGCCACAGGCTCTAATCGAGTCTTCGAATAATTTGGGTGGCATCTTCGCCTCTTCTATCTCTCCAACTTGTTGAAACAACTGTTGTTTTGTATCAATAAATGATCATCTGGTCTGATCAGATACATCTTACCTCCTGAAGAATTTCGACAGTGACACCTTTGGGGATCTGCCCGACAAATAATTTTCTTTCTGTCCTCTCCACTCTGGACTCGGTATCTGACCATCTCACCTGCGAAATTGAGTGACATACACACATGATCATGCACCTGCAGAGGATTTCTGGCTGGAGGATAGGTTCTCTTCTCATGCAGGGCGTCTATAGCCGCTTGTGATTCTTCTATTGTAGCGTAGTGTACATAAGCCGCTCCTTTTTAGAATTAAAAGATGTGGAAGGGGAAGAGAGGCTCAGCGGTACCTTTAAATTGTCCTGAGTTTTTATCTCTCAACAACTGGACTCTCACAACCGTTCCATACTCTGCAAAGACCTTTGAAACCTGAAACAATCACCATCGAGGACGTCGAGGAGTCTAGACATTCTTCGAGGAACTGTATCAGAAATGATTGTACCTCCTGCTCGTCAAATGTGATGGGAAGTTGCCCGACAAATAGTTTCGTAGCTTTGTTTTGATTGCTATTGTCTATTATCTCTTGGAAGCCTTGTGTGGAGCTTAATTCCTGATGATCATTTCTTGCCATGTCTCCTTGAAGCACATGGTGGTTCTTTGATTCGGTACTTTCCTTGCGATCGGCTCTGAAATCCCCTTGTATTCCGTTCGTATCCATGTGATGTGCCGTTTCCTTCAAGCCGAGACTGTTCGCGTTCTCGCAGAATTCAGTGTGCGAAAAAAGAGATCTGATGGCCAAAAAACCGTTACCCGACATCGACGAAAGCATTCGATGTCTGATCACCTGCTGAGAGGTTGTATACTCATATTGAATATTTGGACCGTCTTGGCGGTGGATGAGACATCCAGTCCCGCTTCTCACTGGACTTCTTTTGCATTCTTAGCTGCAGCTCTTCTGGGTGGAATCGCTTATTTATCGAAAGCCATTTTTGGTGAGAAGAACCAAAATGCGCTCAGTTCCCCTGAAGCCTCTCCACCAACCATAGAAAAGAGAACGAAGGGAACCGATCAGCCTCAGACATCTGAAGTAGAGCCAGCGGAATCATCCAGCGATACAACTCCGGAACCAGCAAAGGAAACAACAAAAGAGATTAAAAAAGTCGTATTGGACGCCGAGGAGGCCGAACGTCTGCAAGAGATGAGGGAATTAATTAAACGAGATGAACAGACGAGAAAGCAAGAACAAAAGAAAGAGGAGGAACGAGCACGTATTGCGGAGGAAACAAGACGTCAGGTGTGTCTCTTTATTCCTTTGTCAATCTGTTGTTACATGTCCACAGCTTCTTCAAAAAACAAGTGTGATCAACAACACAAATAATGCCTTGTTTCAGAGTAAACAATGAAGCTGATCTGAGCAGGAATTATTGTTTCAGAAGCAAGAGGAGGAGAGGAGAAGGAGGGAGAGGGAAGAGAAGATAAAAGAAGAAGAAAATAGAAAGGAGAGAGAGGAAGAGGAAGCTAAGAAAGAAGCAGAAAACAGGAAGAAACAAAGAGAAGAGAAGGAGAGAAGAGAAAGAGAAGAAAAGGAGAGGGAAAGAGAAGAGAAAGAACAGCAAGAAAAAGAGGAAAGAGAGAGAAAAGAAAAGGAGAGAAAAGAAAGAGAGGAGAGGGAAAGAGAGAAAAAAGAAAAGGAGGAAAAAGAACAGCAAGAAAAGGAGAGAAAAGAAAAAGAGGAAAAAGAACAGCAAGAAAAGGAGGAAAAGGAGAGAAAAGAAAAGGAGGAAAGAGAGAGAAAAGAAAGAGAGGAGAGGGAAGCAGAGAAAAAAGAAAAGGAAAGAGAGGAGAGGGACAAAGAAAGAAGAGAAGAAGAGAGAAAGGAAGAGGAGAGACAAAGAAGAGAGAAGGAAGAGAGAGATAGACAAGAGGAGAGGCAGAGGAGAGAGGATGCAGAGAAAGAGGCAGAAGAGATAAAGAGGCTGCAACAAGAGAAAGAAGAGGAAGACAGGGAGAGGGAGAGACAGATGGCTGAAGACTTGTCTAAATTGGACCTACTCTCTGCTCTTGATAACCCTGACCCTTCAATTCAGTTTGATTTTGGAAATGTCAGCTTAGATGGACTTTCTTTTGAACCACCAGTAACAGAAGATACTCAACCTATTTCAAATATGGAGATGCCTGATATTCAAGAGGAAACACAGCAGGATGATGAATTGTTTGATATGAGCAAGGTGAGATAAAAAATTTCTATTGGTGTGAATGTCTTGCATCATTTTGAAAAATGAGTTATGCACCCCACATTTCTTTTGCTGACGAGCAGGCAATTTATGATCAATTTTTGTGATTTTATATTATATATTGGTAGAATTATATCACAGATTGATAATTATTAGATCACAACACTCAAAGGAAAGAGAGGAAAGACGATGAAATTGTACGAAGATTGGTCCAGTAAGCCCAAAGAGACTGGTCGCAAGCGCACCACTCTCGGTATGAATCACGTTCTCTTCATTTTTTTGCGAGAAACAATTTCCAAAGGTTACTAAACTTTTTCTGATCATATTCAGAGGAGATGCTGAGCGCAGAAAACACACCAACCCAGCCGGAACCAAAAATAGAGAGCCAGGACGTACAGAGTGGAAACAGATTACTGGATTTATTTAGACAACCTACTGTGCAAGAGATATCTAAGGGGAAGAGGTCTTTTGATCAAACAGAGTGGAAGGTGAGAGAGCGAGTAGTGAATGTTGAAATTGAAAAAACTTTGACATTAGGGAGAATTATTTGAGCCGTTATACAATTATGGTGTTGTGGAATATGTTTGGCAGAGCCTCAGTGTAGAAAGATTAAGCGCGAACACATGATTTCGCTTTACAAAAGAAAAAAAATTGTATAATCTGCATAGACAGCAAAGGACGTCCAAACACGTAAAGACTGAGTGAAAATAGGTGGGCGACCCGGTGATAAAAGAATACGGACTAAGAGAAGACATGAACAAGAAAGGACTCAGAAAATCCAAAAAAATGTCTATGAAATTTGGCTCGACTGGTGGTTCTATGGAGGTATTTTCCTCATTCTGTACTTCACCCTTTGTATTCATAGTGACAAACAGGATGCCAACTTGATCTTATTCCCGTGGACTGATGACAAGACAAGAGGACTATTTTCTGTTTATGATGGCCATGCAGGGAAAGAATGTGCCCAAAAGGCCATCAACAGATTCCCGGAGGTATGTTCTGCTCTGAAAAATATTCCTGATATTATCTCGTCTGCAAAATTTAGCGGAAATATTTCCCAAGCTTCGCCAAGATACCCAAAATAACTCACGAATTTGTAGATTTTCGCAGATTTGTTGGAGGAAATCAGTCCAGATCAAACAGAACCGATGACAGAAGCATTCCGTATATTAGATGAAGAACTATCATCGTATGAATATGAAGGTTGTACAGCCACATCTATTCTCATCTGGGAGCACGGAGGTAAAGACACATTCTCACAGCAGATGATTAAGTGATGCAGATTATCGGTATATACAAAGCGCGAATGTTGGTGATTCAACCGCTTTCATAAAACGTGCAGATGGTGTCGTACCATTATCAAAAGGTATTTCCTGCTCTAAATATCTCTTCTCATTTCATTTTCAGACCACAAACCGACATTGCCGGAAGAACGGCAGAGAATCATCGACTCTGGGGTGGAATTTGGACCACATCAGACAAGAGTTGGTGGTCTGGCAGTGAGCAGGGCCTTGGGAGACCACTTCTTGAAGAACGAGAAGTTGGGTGTAATATCTGTGCCTTACGTGTCACCTTGCATACAATTACAAGAGACAGACACAATGGTCATTCTTGCCTCGGATGGGGTAAGCATTTGCGTCAAATAATAATTGAGCCCACAAGTTTAATTGATTTTAGTTGTGGGATGTGATGACTGGACAAGAAGCTGTGGAGTTTTGCGAGAATTACAACGACGCCGACACGATGGCAAGCGAGCTGATAAGGAAAGCGCTCTCACACAACAAATGTATAGACAACATCACCGTACTGGTCATACTCCTTTAGCCAAAAATAAAAATCAAACAACTGATCTTTTATAACATCATGGACAATGTCCTTGTGATGTTGGCCACAGTGTCGTTTGGCAGCTTGAATGGCAATAAATTGATAAAAGTTCTCAGTGCTGACGCTTGACGTCTTAGTTCTTCGACGATTCTCTGAGGAAAATAAGTTTTGTGAATACAAGAAAAAACGATTACTTGTGATTGAATGGTGTTTGCGTAAAATTCGTTGGTGAAAAGCCTGTGAAGCACGATCATGGCAGATTCAAAGAGCATGGGTGAGCTGTTACGTATGGTTATGTCCAAGTTCTTATATGCCTCAACCCTCTGGCTAAGTGTGTTTCTATCATCATTAAGAGGAAGTATGTCCACCTTCTGCAGAGCCTGAACAATGTTATTTAATAATCAAATAAATTCACTTGAGCTGTTTGAGGGGATCATTAATTAATGTGAGAAAGTGATATTACCTGGAAGGCAGAGGGATAATCACCAGCGCGATAATATTGATAATATGTGATCAAATCAAACAGAGTATTGAATGTCTGTTTGTCTTGTGTGTTTTGTGACTGCTCTTCGTGTGCTTGTCTAACGATAGCGCTCTTGACTATATCGGGGTCTGTTAGATGTGCACCGATGTATTCTTTTCTGATTCTCCAGGCTTCCTCCTCACGCTGTAGAAGGAAATAAATATATTAATCTTGAATAATATAGTGCTCACGTGGCATATAGTGAGTATCTGAATGGCTTCGTCATATCTTCCCTTGTTTTCTAATTCCCATCCTGCAGAGAGGAAGATGGTATCGAGTCTCTCTTTATCAATCTCACTCTGTTGTGGTCAGTCTTGTATCAGACTAATGAATTCTGCTCACCTTGCATACATTGTAGAATTCTTGATAATATGGGTAATGGAGAGAAAGTAATGCATTCTTGAAAGCTGTGTCTGATATAAAGTCAACCGTGCATAAAGAGAAGGATAATAAAAAGGATGATCTTTGAAATACAATATCACCTTTGTTGGACATGTGATCTCTCGGGGTACTCATTCTACCACCACGTTGCTCCTCCTCTCGAATAAAGGAGAGATAAGCCACTATTTCTTCACAAGAGAATCCTTCTGTGAAAGATCTCAGAGTTTCGGCTGCGTCAATTCTCGCATCCGCGGTCTCTTTCCTCTCGCAATTAGCGTCTGTCTGCAGCAAGTTGTAGTGGTGCAGAGCCAGTGTGAAATGTACGGCGTCACGGTAACAATCTGGTATTGAGAAGAGGTAAGTGACAGCCTCGTTCCATTGCTGTGTGAGCAAGCAGATCTGTACATAGCTGAGAGGTGACCTTCCGTCGTTGGCGAAGTATTTTGATCCACATTGTCTTATGTAATCAACCAGTTCGCCCAATTTGTTGTGCCCGGAAGAAGTCGAGGAATCTCTGATAATGTGCAATCTGTACCACAGCCAATCTTGAATATGCCTCAAGACCTCTTGTGGTGCGTTTTCGAGGTATTCCAAAGACATGATGGAGTAGACCATCCACAAGAAGGGATCCTGGCTCGTCTTTCTGACCTGCTTGTACATATTATTATATTGTATCCTGCTCTCGTTTGAAATTCTTCCGGTGTCGTACTCAGCAGACCACTGGACCACAAGCCTCTCCAACTCTATTTCGTTCACGCCTCTATCCCTCTTCGTCGCTTCCAAGACCTCTTTGATCTGTTTGGTTTTTCCCGACCTGATGCAGTAGAAAACTTGTGCCCAAATAGGTTGCCCGCTGGCCTCGCTCTGCTTGAACAGTGCATTGTTCATCTTTTTTAATACGCGGATATAAGAGCGAACTATGCTGCTGGGGCCTGGCCTGCCGCCAACCTGCGCTTCTTCGGAATGCGAACGTATCTGTTCTTGCATGTGGCCCAAAAATCTACGGCGGATATCAGTGTACATTCTGAGAAGAAAATAAACACTCACTGTTCTTCCAAGAAAGAGACTGATTTGGAGTTGAGCTCTTGTTCTGATGGGGGTAATGTGTTTCTATCCCCTCCTAACATGTGTCCCAAGACCTTCCAGCAGTCTAATAACACCGGGTTCTATATTCCTTAACCACTATTTTTTTCATTTTCGACTCACCGAAACGGTGCTGGCGGCCTCTTGTAATTGTGTCACGAGGGATACAGTTTGTTTGTTCTTGAAAGTGTTGAGAACAGCGGCAGAATATATATTGGCCTGGTTGTTGGTCCCTTTACCCTCCAGACTGGGTGTTTTCAAACCGTTGTGATCCACTCTGCGAGCACCAAGAAACTGGATCTGTTTAGAATATTTTAATTCGAGAAACATTTTGTGTTGGAATTTTTTGATGAAGGTACTGATGTCACCTGTGAGGCTATCTGTTGTGGATTTGTGTCTAATAATTTGAATTTGTGTTGGTTCCAGTTGTATGCCATCCTCTGTGCATGAGCTCGTTGTCCACTGAAATGACTTCAGATCATCATACACGAGAGATCTCTGTACAAACCTTCTGAAAGTATCTTGTATGGATTCTTCCACGATATTACTGAGCATGAGCTGCATTTCTTGGGCCAGATATCCTTGTATGTCTGTAGGTGCACTAAGAGCAACCCTCTCGGCAGTCTTTCGAATCTTGATTGCTTCTAAATGTCTAGAATGCTTATCGACATCAAATCCTTCTTGTGATAATACAGAAAATCTGGCGAGCCAATCAGATAAACGATTAGGGAGCGCACGTACGCTTTGAGTTGATCACTCTGAATACCACCGAGGTTGCTTTGGGTCGTAGGTATGTCCAATGCAGAAATCCCTCTCAATCTCTTCGTCTGAGCACCTACTTGCCCCAAATTTCTCTGCAAAGAGGTATCTCCATTACCACTTAACTGCTCACTCTTCTCAAGGAGATCGTCGAAGTTAACTCCGTTCTCAGACATGATCTTATCTGATCTTTGAATCAGGTTGATCTATTTCGCAGCGACTGAGATCTGCGACCACCCTTTATTTGGCGGGAAAATCACAATTTAAGAAGATGGCTTCACTCACCCCCGTGAGGACTTACTCAAAGAGAAGATTTGTCTCCACACCTCCGAAACAAGTAGATGCCGAAGATGACAAAGAAAACGTGCCCAATCTGATCAATTTCGATGGATCACAAGATTTATCTTCATCTCAAGAGGATCTTGATGGATCTTTAGAGTCTGATTTCTTCTCATTCGACGACATCAAAAAGAAAGGAATCAAAGAAGAGAAGAAGACAACAATTTCAAAATCCCAACAACCACCTGCAAAGAAACAGCGAAAGAACTCCCCAAGAATGTCAACGAAATCAGTAGCCAAGTTACATTCTAAATTAGTCGCCGCCCAATCTTCACTCGAGCTCTCTGATCAAGGAGATTTGACGTCAGTACTCCTTTTCATCCAACTCTTAACCTGAGCAGGATATTAAATGATGAATTGAACTTTATTATGCAAGGCCTGCACACCAAAAAAACCCTTTCCATGCGGCAAAAGAGTGCTTTCAACCTCGCTAAGGTCAAAACAAACAAGAAAACCCTACTGAATTCTACAGTTGTGTAAAGAGCAACCTTTAGAAGTTGGACAGATGCTGAGATCTCAAGACATTTTTCATGCACTTGTGGACATGCTGGGGGCATCAACCACGGCCTCTTTAGATTTTGTGATGGCACTTGCTTCTGCGGCGATATTATACTATCTTGTACAAGAGCCACAAAACACTGAATACGTCACACATAATTCCATCAAGGTATTATCAATATTTTAAATATAAAAACAAAACAAAAATTGTTTAAAATCTCTCAATCGAATTTCGAAGGTGGGTCCAAATTTTTAAAAAATACAGATGATCTTAGAATTATCAATCTACAACGAAGATTCCCAAGCACCAACAACAGATGTATGCAGAAGACTGAAGCAATTAATTGGTGGTGACAGAAAGGGGGGATGTGTGTCCAGACTATGCATGGACAGCCTTTCATACATTGCCAGCAGGTCAGTTGGGAGCAAGCTGAACATGTTGAAAGCGGAGATTCATTCTTTGGGGATTCTACAACGGGTGGTTCAGATTATAGAGAGAGGTATTGTAGTTAAAAAGTTTGGTCTTTAGAGTATGTGTTGCAGTTGTAATGAGCCATAGGTGTTTCAAATATGAAGCAGCTGTCATCATGTGAAGACCCATGCGTGAGTTCATTCTACTTCTCATCATACGAAAAATCGCGACGAATCTGAAATGAAAGATAGAAAACAAAAACAGAAATAATAAATGACAGGAGGATTCTTTAGCAGAAGAATGTGGGCAACTTAGGATGCTCTTTAACCTCATCGATCACGCTACTTTTGGAGAGTACAGCGAGGAGACAGAGGTTTTTCAGTATGATCTCATCTGTCATCTCATACAGCATATACAATGTGTATCAGGTTGGTATTAGTACAATCATCTCATCATGTAGCAAGTCCGTAGAATTGATCTTATTCTATGCCACTAGCAAGAGCGAAAATTAATTTGTGGCAGAGCCGCAGTGGCCTGTATTTATACAAAAAAGCAGAGTCAGTATGCTATAGAGAATGACCACATTTAGAGATACTTATAAAAGAGGTTGATATACCCTCTATGTGGGACTCGTTCAGTTCCGGTTTGCGAGCTCTGATCAATGTGACTAACAACAACCGAGAAGCTTCCCGCATCTTTTCGGAGGAAAAAGGTGATTCGCTGAATTTATCTGTACACCTCATGTTTCTACAAGTCATATTCTTTTCTTTGTTATCGCGACTGACAATTATCAGGGATTGACATGGTAATCTTCATCATGGAGAGATTTTCCCAGGTGACCAGTGATCACACATTTGACATCTACATCCAATCACTCGCATTGTTCATCAATGTTGTAGAGAGCCACCCACACTGCACAGATATCATGCATAACAGTGAGCTTCTTACTTTTTTGCCAGTCTCACGATTTCAGCGAGTGGAAGATCATCATGCAGTCCCATAGAGTATGTTCTGAAGCTGCACCAGAGGATTGTTGTGGAGAGACAAGTGCAAGGCTTTGAACGCAGCGACACGGACAAGAATATCATTGTCTCGTATGTCAGCTTGCTATTAGCCGTCTTATGTCAAGAAGGACGATGCCAGAAAGAGATGAGAGACCTCTTCTCTCGTGATGACGTCATCCACATTGTCCATGTCATTCAAGAATTTATCATCTTCCAGAAATCAGCGGGTGACTCTTGATATTTCTACTATCTTTCTGATGAAACTCAGGAGTCCTTGCAGCCGATGTTCTTCATTCCCTCATACAAGTCACCAAAAATCTGCACAAGGAATTTATCAAAGATAAATAAAGTCATCACTGCTGAGAGATGAAAGAAGATGAAAGATGAGCTATACGATTTATGTGCAGTGAATCTCTCAAAAATGTGTCTGCATCGTCTCGATCGTTCTGTTATAGCATTATAGGTGTGGCCATCCTCTTCTATACATCTCTACTTCTTTTCCTTCAGATGGTTAAAGCAAAACATGTACTCAGAACTCGTCTTCTTATATCCACTGAGGAATTCTATCTGCTCTTGAGATGCCATGTTGTTGTTATCTTTATTTCTCAGTCATGAGGAATGTGTTTAAATACTCACATAATATATCTTCATACACTTGCAACTGTCTCGAGAAGCCGTCATTTGGGGAGATGATGGGACGTCGCTCTCGGACATATTTAAAAGCTTCTTTCAGAGAGAATCTCATCGCTTGCATCATGTAGGCGATCACAATGGTGGAACTCCGACTGATCCCTGCGGCGCTGTGGGATGTCATTCGATGCAGTTGCTGAATAAAGACATACCAGTGCACGAGGACACCACCTTGCTTTCTTCCCTCATCAATAAATTTGGCCGTGGCTTCGAAATGATCGATGAGATTTACATAATACAAATCCTCCGCCTCAACGGTGAGGTACGAAAAATGTTTTGGATAGAGAGGTTTGAGACTGTTGTGCGCCGTGATGATATGTGTGATTCCCATAGCCTTAAGTTCTTTGAGATTGAAAGCTGCGTTGATGTTGCCAAGGTATAGTTTGTCTAGAATCAGATTTGCTTCGAATCCTTTGGCATCGAAACGCAATAAATGAGTCGCCATGATCTCATCGCTGATTCTCATTTAGGAAATGTAATATGCAAGCTGTATACTCACTAGAATTCTCGTTGACGAGCGCTCTTATTTGACCAACGACCAAGATAATCGAAAGCATATAAAAGGGCGATAGAAGATGGCGGTCTGACCTTATAAGACGTTGTCATCTGTCCCATAGCGTCCAATTGGGGTTCCCATTCATGGTCCAATTCCTGTTCAGAGTTAGAATGTCATCCGGAGATTAACGAATGTATAAATCAAAGAAACATGTCAGACGGAAGGAAACAGAATGAATTGGTTCTCATTTACCTCTATCGTTGTATCGTTCTCCACATTTTTCAAATCGTGAAAAAAGAACAATTTGTCCGCCTTCAATTGCGGCTTCAGCTGTTGGAATTGCCGTTTTAGCTCTGATATGGTGCACCGTGGGCTGAGTCTATAATGGAACTCTTCACCAATCGGGCTGATGATTCTGACAAAGACCTTCTCCTCCCTCACAGGTCCTAAACGATAAGGAGGAGATGCATATGTTCCCATGTTCATTTGTATTGTCTATACAAATGCTCCTTCTCTCTGTTTGGGCATCAACGATTTCCTCTCTCTTGGTTTTTCCTTTCTGGATTACTTTTGTCCCTCACCCAGATCTCGTCATAGCTTTGGTGCGAAATTCGGATCACTTTTGAAACTGGTCTCGATTGTAAATTTTATTTTCCCGCTGCCTGTTTCGTTTGGAAAAAAGGACGGAGTTGCAAAACCTCCTGTGAGCTTTTATCTTTAAGCTTATTTTGAGATGAAGGTCGCAGTGTCTCAACTTGCGGTACTGCTTATGCAGATTATAACTAGATCTAGGTAGATAAAACACAGATGTCTCCCTTCGTGATGCCCCTATTTTCCACATCACAAGTTAATCTTTTTCCACGTGATTATTAACCAGTTTATGTGCAGCATTGTACATTTGTAGAACATTACACTTACGTTGAGAATAACGGACATCAAAAACAACGATCGAAAATCATGCCAGGCGAAGTTGGGAGGCCAAGGACGAGACGCGCCTCCAATGTGCCCCGACCAAGCTACAAAGAGAAGGACAGAGAGCCTTTGCCTCCAGATCAAAAGGCAATCGCTCTGAGGAAGTTTATGTTGCGACGCATCAGAGAGAATCAACTCAAAGAGGAAGAGGAAAAGCTCAAACAAAAGCAAATCGAGGAAGAGGAACAAGAGAAGAGGAAACAAAATGCGGAGGCACCTGAGGCCTCACAGCAAGAGGAAGAATTAGTCGCGGAGGATGCATTACTTGCAGAAGTAGATCCTGAGGAGAGATTGAAGGTCTTGGAAAAGAAATTGGATGATTTATCAGAGGAGAAGCATACAATGTTTGTTCTTCTGAAGCACATCCTCAGCGAAGATGAGAAACATAGACAACAGAAAGAGGCTGAAGCCAGAAGAATTCTTGAAGAACAACAAAGGGAGCAGATGGACAAAGAATCAGGCACGTATCCAAAGAAAGATGGCGAGGGAGCTCAAGATGGAGATGATTTGGAGGAGTCGCCCATCGACATCTCTTCGTCACCACAAGATAAACCAAGATATCTTGAGATTAAGAGGAAGGTTGATGATTCTTCAATGGAACCTTCGCAGATGGACGTAGACACTGAAGTGACGACAAATACGAGAACTAACACACATATAAACCCTCATGAGAATGGTGAGTTTTTTATTGTAATCCAGGTCTATTTCGGCCCTTCTCACAAACACAGCTAAACCTCACAATAATTTTGGGCATCTGATGAGACCTCGATTAAACCCTGTTCATACAAATCATTATGGTATGCCTATACCTCCACAAACGGCAGGTTATCCTTCTAATGGTCCCCCTCCCTCTCCCTCTTATCATCAGGCATGTCCATGATAACATTATCCACTTATCAATCTCGAAATAGTAATATTTGTCTTCTCTTTGCAAAAAATATCCAAATCGATGTTAATATTTCTGTATAAATATCATGCATCACATTCATCTATGTTGTGACATGTGCCAGGGTCAAAACTCACAGTACCCTCCTCATTACAATAATTCAAGCTACAACAACCAGAGAGAAAATAACTCATGGGCACCCCCCACTGCATACCCCCCCAACGCACCTTACTCTGCTCCTCCCTCCAATTACCACACCAACTTCCCGCCTAATTCATCTAATGGGAGCGATTATACCCCGTACATCCCCCCTCCTTTCCATTCTCCACCACCTTTTTCCGGAACAAACAACAACTACCCCCCTCCCTCTTCACAGTACAGCCCTCCCGCCCCCTCTTACCCTCCGTCCTCCAACTACAACACGGGAGGCTACCAACAGACAAACTACAACGGGCAAGTGCAGGGATATATGCAACATGGAGAAGGATACCACGACAGGCACCACAGAGAAGGAAATCGTTACAATACAAATTACAAAGGTGCATACCATCCTTACTCGGTAAGTCAAACACAATAGACCAGGAATCTACCAACTGTGCCTGCAGAAATCCGGAGGACCACCAGGGGGACCACCCCACTACAACAACCAACAATTTCCCGCGCATTCTAGCCCTCCATATGGGAGTATGCCACACTCTGGAAGGGGTGGTTACAACTCGAATTATAATTCAAATTACCACGAGCCTTATGAATACGGTCCGAACAGAAGGTGACTTTTGTTTTGAAAAGTCGATTTATTGGTTTATGCTGGGTGAATCTTCGCGAACACTAGTTCTTAAACGGAGCAGATATCCTAGACAGATGATGGACAGGCAACCAGGGCCGAGGTATCCAGAGACAAGGGAGGGATCACCTTGATATTTGTACATTAAAGAATCGTGAATCAAACTTTAATATTACATTTAAATATAATATTTTTATTTTCCGGCTCTTCTGGTCGACTTACGCAAGACGACAAGATGCCTCATCGCCAAATCAAATTAGAGAATGTCAGGAAGGCCACCCCCACCAAATCCAAGACCAGGAGGTATGAAACTCATTTTTGAGGATGGTGGATCTCCTTCATATTAACAAAACTTGGATGCCATCTAAACCCCACATCAGGGCCGCCGGCACCAAATCCTCGCCCGGTAACGATGGGTCAAACTTCACCACCACCTCCTGTTGCAAGACCTCCATCTTCTAATCCTCCTCCTCCTGTAGCGAGACCTGCATCGGTAAGTTTTGTTTTGACTCACTAGGATCTTGAATGCATTAATCGTGTGAAGACGACCAGTATTGGCCAACCACCAGGATTAAAGATCGGAACGATGAGTAAATCTCCTTCTGCGGGAACTCCTCCACCACCCATCTCGCCAAGAAGTCCACCAGCACCTCCCACATTATCTAATTCTGGATCTTTAAGAGGACCTGCACCGCCCCCCCCAGGTGGAAGAGGAACTCCCACATCACCAAGATCTCCCCGTAATCAGTTTTAATTCTATAATCATCACAAATTAACAAGAGCAGCTGCACCGCCAGTGAATAGCATGGGAGGTTCTGACGGCTTCCATTCTCCAGAAGAATTTCCACCAGTTCCTGCTTTTAAGGGTGTCCCAAAGGTTGCTACTTTCATTTCAAAGAGATTAAAAGTGTCATATTCTCATTTCTTTACAGAACTATCTCAGTCTGAATAGACCAAATATAAGTGGTCCGACGGACGTGAAGGCCAGAGCTCCACTCCCCGCCCCCGGCACTGGCCGCGGCCCCCCACCAGGTTTGTACAATGTACACGCGAAAAAATATTCATCTGTACAAGGACCTCCTCGTCGATGAAATAATTGGGAAGGAAGATGTAATCTAAATATTTGAGATCTTTGCATAATAAAACGGTTTGGTCCATTTCAATTGAATAAACGAGTGGAGATGATGTGGATCTTTGGAGAGAAAGACAAATATACATAAACAAGGTGTTGAAATACATTCGAAAGCTGAGCTCAGACAAAACTGGGCTGCGCAGTGACCCGGGTTGGACTTACCCGGTGGGAACTTCGCAGAAATGGTAGTTGGAGGACAACACATGTTTCATAGTGGAAATTCCACATGTAATGAGCTCTTCGTGTCCAAAATTGATTTATTGTTCTCTGTCCAGGGTATCGGTTATTTATAGTGACTCTCATCTCGACATGTATCATCCATCTCTCTCCTCTGCAGAGAATCAAAAATCAAGTTCTATGGCAAGATCGAACCTGAGTTAAGTGCGTCTAGAAATTGCTGTATGACCTCGGATTCGTTTATGGACATCGTTAAATTATGTTTAGCAACGGCCAAAACTAATTCTTGTTTTGATGAGTTATGGCGAGTTCTGAGCTTATATGTCCTTCTGTATCTTCTCAAAGCATTAACATCCAATTTGCCAAAATCTAAGGTCTAAAAAGTCAGAAGGGCGATGTAATCAGCCCGATGACATCCTTACCTTCGGTTCAGTCTTCCTCTTCTTTGCGTTTCTATTACCGAGGGAGAAGTTGGATGCATCCTGCATGTTTAGCGATGTTTCGTTATGAACGACAGGAAACAGGAAGGCATTGTAGATCAAAGGTCACGTGACGCGATCAATCGACTTTGATTAAATTTTGAGGCTGTGGCAAAATTCCAAAGAGGTAAGAAAATCCAGCAAATACTCAGAAATACACAGACTAAAA